>SKCR01048430.1:0-147626 GCA_019454045.1 Zanthoxylum bungeanum
TGGACTCAGCTGGCATGGCGGTGGCAGCACTCTCGTTGATAGGCGCTGGGCCGGTGGACACATTCGACCAATTTTGAGGAGGTGGAGCGACGTCGTTTGGATCAAGCTTAGGGTAAGGAGCGTAGTCCGCTGAGTGAGGTTCTTCTTGTGGCGGCTGCTGCTGGTGGGAGTCTGAAGAAGCTTTGGTTTGATTCTCGTGATCGGGTGGTTGCTTATTCATCCTTTGATTGTTTAGCTTCTGTTAAAGATTTCGAAGTAAAAAATTTCTCTCGGTTAATCGAACTGCGATTTTGAAATTGGACAGACATACGACAAGTGTGTATGCGCGCGCGCCGATGCCAATTGATTTAGGTTTCATTGGGACATCAAAGAATACTTCCTAGTCCACAATGGCCCAATGGGTTGGGCCTAATTTCCTCTGATTTTGGGCTTTAACTTTAACGCATGAAGAATGAATTTCCCCGAGATCCTATTGACACTCCAGCAAGTTCTGATGAAACTCCATTTCTGTTGAAATTCCTAAACTTTCAGTTGATATTCATGTTTTATTAGTAAAACCCCTCCATTTTTACTTACATCATCATGCTATTCCCCTATAATTTATTTTCAATTAATCATAGTAAATCCACACATTTTCATGAATCAATCCAGCAATGATAATGCCTTATATTTTTATATGCGATCAATCCATATCACGAAAGGAGCCTTTCTGAGTTAGAAAGTATTTATAGTGGGTGGTGTATGGTTCAGGATCCGACCTTCAGGTCCTGGGTTCAATTCCAGGGAGTGTATTTTTTATAAGAGTCTGGGACAATCGGGAGTTTTACTTACTTCGCTTAAGCTTGAAAGAGGTAGTTTGGCCGCGGGGATTCCAACGATTTCAAAAAAAAAAAGGTATTTATAATGATGTTAAAAACATTCCAAATAATTGTTCTTCTAAATCAAAGGAGGATTGAGTTTCTCTCCTTAATTTAAAGAAATTTTATTGAATTCAGCAAGTGAATTTAAGTCTTGGTTATACGCATTCCGATAATTTCCACAGTTTATATATATTTCCATTGTTTCCATAAACAGTGTTTAGTTGAAATTGAAATTTCAATCTTTGATTGAATTTAGTATTGATGGTTGTTGGTGGTGGTTTTCAACTTCCAAGAAGTCAGAATCCATATGAAGGGTAGAATGTGGATTGTAATTAACGAATAAAGGCCGAAAGACATTGTGAAGATATGAGGTCGGCAGGGGAGCCCGAGCCTGAGGTACATGTTGGGACACCGAGGTGATCATGTCCGAGGTGGTCAGGTCCAACAGCACTGGGTCGATTTGTGAAAACTTACCCGATGTGGTCGGGTCAACCTCGGCATCAGACTCTCGGGACAGCCTCGACATCAAACTTTCAGGGAAGCCTCGGCATCAGACTTTCACGGCAACCTCGACATCAGATTCTCGGGACAGCTTCGGCATCGGACTTTCAGGGCAACCTCGGCATCAGACTTTCGGGACAGCCTCTGAAGTCAGGATCGACTCAGCAGATCAGACTCGATGGAGGAAATCAAACCAAGCACCTATAGTCTCGGCACACCGACCCGGTTACATAGGTCGGGAATGCTGAAACTTATGTATATGTATGGATGACGTAAGCCTTACATGAGAGCTAGAGCCACTAAAAGGCTGATGGGCGTAACGTACGAGTAATGGGTAATTATGGCGCGTAACATACGAATAATGGGCAGTTACAACGCGTAACGTATAGATAATGGGCAGTTATGGCAGAAAGACATGGACGACGTCACTTATTGGATCATAGTGGATCCACTCACACTATATAAAGGGACTGAATACTCAGTTAAAGGGGTGAGTACCTTCGAAGATTGGCAATTAAGATATATTCATAACTTATAAGAGCTCACAAAATCTTAGTGTAATGCAGGTCGGTCTTGACCCGAGCATTTAATAAAAACTTCATTTCCCTTGCATCTGTGGACGTAGGTTGGATCCATTCCGCCGAACCACGTTAAATCTTATGTGTTCTTTGTATTTTTAGTTTCATTGTCAGGTTTGCATTTGGTCCCCAAATCAAACAAATTTACAGTAGAGGGAGATTTGTTCGATGAATGGTTTTTTTCCCAAATTACCCCTAGAACGACAATCAGCCGTCAATATTTCGCACCGCCTGTGGGGATAGTACGAAAAGCAACAAGCACATTAAGACGATGGCAAGGGACAGAAACCATAAAACTGCAGAGGCACCGACGATGGGATAGGTGGAGAGGATGGAGGAAACCTTGCGAAATGAAAGGGATGATGCACGGAAGAAGAGGGAAACAACTCAGGCCCTTATGAAGACTATGATGGAAAAATTAGAAAACTAGAGGAGAAGACCGAAGAACCTGGTGGAGCAGGACCTAGCAGAAAAGAGGGAGGAAATCGCAAGGGGAAAGAGGATCGTCGGAGCAGACGGAGATCGTCACGAAAGAAAGAGGATGAAGTTCCCAGTTATAGAGAAAATCTTACTCGAAGTGGAAGACATGAAGAGGGTCATGGGCAAAATCATGACAGCTCCGAGAGCCATATAAAGAATTGGTTCCTGAGAGAGATGAGGAAATTGGAGGATAAAATGAAAGGAATAGCTCGAGATGATAAGTACATGGGGTCAGTGTCCCCACTCTCGAATGAAATATTGGTGATGGAGTTCCCGAGGAAGTTCACCATGCCCAAGATAGACATCTACAAGGGCAACACGGACCTCAAGTCTCATGTAGAGAGGTTCGCTTTGTTAATGGAAATTTAGGGGATGTTCGGAGAGTCCATCTGCAAGGTGTTCCCTTTAACCTTAGGCGGGTCAACCGGCCTGTTGTTCAGGAACTTGACCCCGGGGAGAATCAGCAGCTTCGTCCAATTGAGGAAATCATTTGTGCGACACTTCAAAGGGGCATGTGTGCTGAGGAAGACGATGTGGTCATCGAGGTTGATGAAGCAGGGAGACGATGAGTATTTGAAAAATTTTGTTGACCGGTTTCATAGCTTGGTGTTAGAGGTCGGGGCATATGAGTCCCCAAAGGCTTTGTGGAAAGTTTTAAGGGAGCTCTCAGGGTCGAAAAATTATGGTCTCGCCTGAGGATCCAAGAGATACCGGACTATGTCGCGGCCTTAGAAGTTTGTTCTAATGGAAGAAGATGAGAAGATTGCCCGATGAGGGGGAACCCTGAGGACCAAGATACTCAAGCTGGAAAATCGATGGGATTCGGGAAAGATATGAGAAGACAGGTCCCGAGGCAAAATGAGTTCAGATTGATGCCTCAGAATAATCAAGTACAGGAGATGAGGCCGTCTGTTCAGGTCAACCATGTGGCCACAGGGATAGTGTACACCCTCCTGAATAGACCCCTGACCCAGATAGTTCAGGAAATTCAAGACAAAAGTCCTCTGGTTGAGCCCGACTTGGATGAGTTTTCCATTGATAGGAAAGACAACAAGGTTTATTGTGTGCACCATAATCTGAGGGGACACACCACAGAAAGATGTAGAGACCTATAGAGCAGATGGAGGACTTGGTAAGGAACGACTATCCGAATGACTGCATTGACCAAGTGGCTACGAAGACCGACTAGTGCTGATAGCGACAGTCATCGGATCGGGTACCAATTGCTTGGGACAGCTGGACGGTATTATGGCTCAAGAAGCCTTGGAATACTGAGGTGTTGAATGGATATGTTCAGTAGAGCCTCTTAGAATAAGGCTCAAATAGTTGTAAGATGGGCAGTAGGTCCATTGAACATGAATAAGGCTTTTTCCTTTTCTCAAATAAGAACTTGTTCACTTTTCTTGTTTATTATTCAGGCGGGAAATGCATGTTTAATATTTTTGTGAGATACTCATGGTCGGAACATATGAATGGGTGAAGGACATGCGGGGATGGCGTAAAACCCATGGCACGTCAATCCCTAGTGTTATTATCAAACCCCCGGGATAAAGCATCATTACCAAATGACCTACATCTTTGGGGAGCTTAAGCGGAAAGACCTATGTGGCGTTTGACACATCGGGGTAACCATAACACGTTGGTCGAGAGGTCCGACGTTGCGTTTGGTGCCCCCAGATAACCATAGCACGTATGGATTGAAGTTATTAAAGACCTATGCAATGTTTAGGGCCTCGGGGTAACCATAACAAGTTAGACGAGAGGGCCGACGCGGCGTTTGGTGCCCCATGTAACCATAGCACATATGGATTGAGGTCATATAAGACTGACGTGGCATTTGGTGCCCCGTGATAACCATAGTACGTTTGGCACCCCCAAATAACCATAACACAAATGGATTGAGGTCATACAAGATCGACGTGGCGTTTGGTGTCTCAGGGTAACCATATCACATTGGGCGAGAGGGCCGACGTGGTGTTTGGCACTCCCAGATAACCATAACACTTAAGCTCGATGCTGCATTTGTTCCGCTGATACCATGTGTAATTTGATGGCTCGGGTATACTTTTGTACCGCTGAGGCCCTGGTGATTTGTTGGTATGATTTTATACTACCGAGGCCCTGGTGATTTATTGTCTCGGGTCTGGGTTACGTCCTGCCGAGGTCTTATTATTATTGAGTGGCACAAGGAAAGAGCATTATTTTGTGGCCGAGTGTTTATAATGGCTTGGGGTCGGGTTATGTCCCACCGAGGCCTCTTTTTTTCGTTGGCATGGGGTCGGAGTTTCTCCCCCATGGCGGAGTGTTGATGGCACAAGGAGGGAAAATTCCCTTATGACCGATATGTCAATATCAGCTCGGGCTTGGGTTACGTCCCACAGAGGCCTCTTTATCTTCGTTGGCATGGGGTCGGAGTTTTTCCCCCATGGTTGAGTGTTGATGGCACAATGAGGGAACATTCCATTGTGACCGATATGTCGTTATCATCTCGGGGTCAGAATTTCTCCCCCATAGCCGAGTGCTGATGGCACAAAGAAGGAACATTCCCTTGTGACCGATACGTCACTATCAGCTCGGAGTTGCGTTACACCCTATCGAGGCCTTTTTCATATTGATAGCCCGAAGTGAGCTTTCCCTCTTAACCTATGTTCTTTCCCTCGTGACCTTTGTTTTGTTTTACAGGTCTTTGCAGATCATCCACTTCCGCAAATCGCAGCATATTAATAGTATACATCAGCACGATGTGGCATAAGATGGGTTTCTTTGAGCAAAGCCAAAAGGATAGACCGACCAGGGTTAGTTCAAGTCGACTTCTTCCGTCCGAGAAATTCGGGGAATAAATGACCAGTTATGAACCAGAAGCTGAGATGTAGGATCAAGGTTGTGAACCTGACATGGATTTCCACAAGAAGCATTGAAGCTTGAAGTTGTGGTACCTGTCGAGAGATGGAGCACACTTGAAATTTTGGACTGGATCAAGATTCAGTTATAGCCCGAGGACACCAGATCAGTTTCCAAGCCTATGCACCACCATCTTTTTTATAGTTCCCGACATCAACTCATTAACTTATTGATACCAAGAATTATGAGACAGATGTTGGTGGTGGTTTTCAGCTCCCAAGAAGTCAGAATCCCTATGAAGGGTAGAATGAAGATTATAGTTAACGGATAAATATCAAAGGACATTGTGAAGATTTGAGGTCAATAAAGGGGCCCGAGCCTGAGGTACACATTGGGACACCGATGTGTTCATGTCCGAGGTGATCAGGTCCGACAACACTAGGACGATTTGTGAAAACTTACCTGATATGGTCGGGTCAGCCTCGACATCAGACTTTCAAGGCAGCCTCGACATCAGACTCTCGGGACAGCCTCGACATCATACTTTCAGGGCAGCCTCGTCATCTGTAACGATCGGTAGTCTCTACTACTGTTACGTTGTAATATCATGGTATTACGGGATGAAGGTAACATAATATAAAATATGTTGGGACACAAATATACTCATGGAATGACTCTGGGAATAATCGGTAAATTCTTCGAAATTCTGATACAAAATTCTATGATGTTCTATTCCGGACAACGTATGGTATTTAGACCGTAACTTTCTCATACAAACTTCGATTTCTATGAATTTTAAATCAACGGAAAGCTGCGATCGAGACCTATAACTTCCACGATGAACATTTTTCCAAAATCAAAGCAGAAATATGTAAACAATGAAAGTCAAAATGCTGGATGAACAGTGTTCGGACCTATCTAAATAATTCTCCAAGTTTCCAGATAATTTTTCAAAAATGAAAATTTCAAATGGACCCTAGTATAAAATGGATACTATTCTCATATCTCAAAAAGGAAATTATGTAAGGAAAAGAGGAAAAACGTGGAAGCAAGAAGAAGAAGAATGAGAAGAAAGAAAAGAAGAAGATGATGAAAGGAAGAAGAAGAAAATAGAAACAAAGAAAAGGGTTAAACAACCTCCAAGTTTGGAGAATTAAAGAAGAATCAAGCATGGAGAAGGTAAGGAGACTTGACCCAAATTGTTATATTTTGAGTTTTTAAGTTTTGATGATTATAGTAGGTTGATTGACTTGGTTGTGATGATGAATGAATGATTGTTGTGCTAAGAAAATGGTGATTGGGGGAAAAACCCCAACTTGTTCAATTTTGGTTAAAAATTAAGTGAAGTTAATAAAATGGATATAAGTTGACATTAAGTGAGATATTGGTAGTGTTGTGGATGTTATTTGAGGCCAAATGGAATGGTTTATACAATAAGAATTGTTATAGAAGTTTTAGGGATACATTTGGAAAAAAAATTGGCTTGAGGAAGCAGATGCAGAAACCTGGAAATCAGGTTCGCGTCGCGACGCCAAAGGATTTAGCATCGTGACGCGTAGTGGAAAATTTAGAGCTGATTCTGGAATGTTGGTGTCGCGACGTGTAACACCCTGCGTCGCGACGCGAGATCAAAATATTCCCAAGTTAGTTTTTAATTCATTCCAGTTCCACCTCATCGTATTAGAAACCACCTTAATAGTCTCGTATCAACTCGTATGTATATAATACATCATATGAGTATGATACGCCTCAGAGTGATAGCCCTTACTTGAATAGGCAAACTTAGCTTGATTCTGATCTATATATTCTTAGTCCATTTTCTAATCAAGATTATCGATGATAGATCATCACAGGAACCATAAGTTTTTCAGCGAAGTGAAGAAAGGCTATCAGAACTCCAAAACAGTGAGTGAGCAATTTCCCTTAAGTTTATTTTTCAGTTTATTATTTTATATGAACATACTTATTTTCTCATTTTTAAGGTGTTAGCCAATTTCTTTATTAGATTACATTGTATTTTGCATGTTCTAAGAAATGATTAGAAAAGAAATATTTTCAAAATCTGAGTTTTATGTTTTTGAGGCATGAGGGAAAAACCCACCTCAGTATGTAACTTGATTCAGAGATGAAATTAACGGACATCACATGTGCACATGTAAAGGACTAGGGGGACGGCGATACATAACGCCCCTAGATCCTAGTTCAGGACTAGGGATGACAGATGCCCCTAGATCCTAGTTTCAGAGCTTGGAGGGTAGGATAGATCTGCACCCCCAGTTATAGTTCAGTGGCTTGGGGGACGGTGATACGTAACGCCCCAAGACCACTAGCTTTAAGAACAGTAGTGGCATGCTTTGGGGGACGGTAATATGTAACGCCCTAAAGTCATGGATTTGCAATTATGGCTCTAGTTAGGCGTATGGGGGACGGCGATACGTAACGCCCCCATACGTCAAGTTTTTCAAAGACATATCAGTTTTCAGAGATCCGGTTTTTAGAAAATAGTTTTTCAGATACAGGTTTTCAGAACCAGACCTTCAAAAGTGAATTTGAGTTAATCTTCACAGAAAAAGTTCAGACGACGATATTTTTCAGAAAATAAAAGCTCAGAGTTTTCAGACATAAAAATAGTTTTCTTATAAAGCTATTTCTTGAATTTTCGGTTTTAGAACCAAATGTTTTTATAACAATATTTTAGTTTTTCGTCCACTCATTTAGATCGTACAACGATCTAACCCCCCACTCCCAGTTTCCTTATTTTGCAAGTATTCTCAAAGGACGAGCTCGGGATGACGGATACTGATGAAATCACTAAGGTATGGAGTCCATCAGTTCAAGTCAAAAAGAATGAGAGTCTACTCAGAGTCAAGTAAAAGTTATGTATTAATCTTTGATTTTGAGGAAGTCATTGTAAAAGTGTGTTATTAAGTTTTCAGTTACAGATATTGAGTTTGTATGGTAAGTTATTGAACTTGGACTATGGTCCCACACATGAGATATCTAATTAGAGAAAAGAATATTAGTAATTGTTTATGGTTGAAGAGTTAGAGGCTCAGGGGAATAGTACGGCTTATTCCCTGCCGGTAGCATCTAACAGATTGAGGATGTTTATTAAACGAATCGAATAGGAATTTAAATAAGAATGAGGTAAAAGCAATTTTTCACCAAAACTTAAAGAAAGATGTGTCATACAAGTTAATTTAGAAAATTCTTGTATATTTTTAGCATCAGAATATTTAAATAAATCTAAAGCACTCTTACCTCTACTAGATGATGCGTACCTGGCCATTTGAGTTTGCATTGTATCAAGTCCAAGGTCAACCGTATGATGTCTTTCCAGGTGCTTGATCATATTGTCGTATCCACCAGAAAATTTGTAATAAACCCCACAATGGTTGCATACTGCTCTTGAACCTTCATCAATATCGTCTAAATGAAAATGAATTTTGAAAACATCCGAGGAACGAGACTTAACTTCTCTTTTCTGTGAACCGATACTAGGGCCACTCTCTTGGGTTGGCACATTTGACATTGTGTTCTCAAATGAGCTTGCCATTTATTGTTTAAGAATTTTTAAAGAATTAGAGAATTGATAATGAGAGAATTATAGAAATTGGGAGAATTGAGAATTGAGAAATTGGTGTGTTGAAATAATGAAAAATGACCAATATTTATACATTTTTAGAATATTTTGTGATACCTAAAATGCCCCTAAAATTAGCCGTTTTATTACGGTTATTAGGGGTAATTTGGGAATTCCTCAAATTCCTTTTTTTTTTTTGGCAATTGGGGGCAGACCCCAACGACTAGTAGCCGTTGGGCGGGGGAGGGGGGTTGGAGGTTCCAACCAGTTCCAACTCGAACCTTACAGTTCTGGTTGGAACCGTTGGAATCGTTGGAACCGAAATGTTCCAGCAGTTCCAACCGGTTCGGTTAGGGTAGGAACCCTAACCGAATCGGTCAGGTTCCGATTCCGATTCCGGAACCGGTTGAAATCGGACAACCGGAACCTTGGCCGGGTCTATATATAGTATCATAGCATGTGCATAAAAAATATGATGTTGGGCAGGATGTGTTATTTATCACTTTTAATATTCATTATTTATCACTTTTAATGTGCATTTCTAGTAAAATGCGAAATTTGCTACCTTGTTCCTAGAAAGTAATCTGGATAAATTTGATATAATGAGATAAGGTTAGCTTTAATTTGTGAATTTATCACTAAAAAGCTCTGCCTATTAATTTTATTATATCTCTATTAAGATATATGTTAGGAAATTAGGCGTTGGTTATTCTTAAGTGGCCATTGAAATCCTAAATACAACTCTAATCCGAAAATGACATATTCTAAGCAGTGACTATTGATTTGCTTATAACTTGGAGTCTAGGTATCGTAATCGAGATCCGTAAAAATAAAACGAAACTATACACATAATGGTATAATATAGTTAAAAATTACAATTTTTCAAAAAAAGTATGAATTTATGGTGAATTTCGAAATGTGACTGCCCTGCTGAAACATCCGAATCTATTTCCTTTTAACAATGTGTAAAGATTATGTTATAACTCGAGTTTTAAGAAATGAAATCGAGATCCGTAAAAAGCTATGTAAATTAGATACATATGAGGTCATATGGTAAACATTTTAGCTCCTTCCATGTACCCAATTAATTGTAGTGTAATTTCAAATTTGAGCTTGTGCAGTGAGTTAATACATAGAAAGAGTTAGAAATAAAGTTGCGACACCATGACTTAAAGGACTCCAATTTGAGTTCTTTAAAATCCGTAGATGACCTACATATTCTAATTTTATTTTGGGATTCCATAGTCATGGATAATCTAATTACTACATTTACTTGGAAAGCGAACAATTTTATATTTCCTAATGGTGACGTTTATTTGTAGATCATCGTCAAAAGAAATCACCAACAACTATGTGACCCAAATTAATCAAGCCTAAAATAGTGAGTGGATACCCATACTTTCAAAATCTATTATGGTTTCATGATTTGGTTTAAATTAAAAGTATTGATTCTCTGGGCTACTTAAACCCTTGTTGTCTGAGGTGCAGTCAGATTGGTTATAGCATTAGTAAGGTTCTGGAGTTGTTTTACCATTTTGTTCACGGTGTTTCCCAAGTGGTCTATTCAGAAACTATCTCTGCTGGCCATTTCAGAGTCTATTAGCTGTCTCTTGACTAAGCTACCATGCTCTCTAACCTAACGGGCTGCTATGATGGCTGTATCACAAAGTGATAACATTATGCATGTATGTATGTAATGCATGAGATGCATGAAATGTATGGTGTGCTCAAACATCAGCATATACCTTTCCAATTTTATTCCTCCCACAAACGTGGTAAGTCTCATATTTGTCCTAGGTATGGCTTAGCTCATGCACCAACGGGGAGTACATAAGTTTGTTCTCTCATATGCTAAAGGTAAATCTTGCCTACTTTAATTTCGTTCCATCTTTAAAAGACAAAGTCCACCATTTTTTAAAAATGACTAAGCCTAATATAGAGATCGTTCCATTATCTGAAAATAACGAATTGGACCCTTAATAATCTTGGTTATTTTTTGTGGACTTAGAAATATTTAAGAACATCTAAATGAATAAAACAATGCTTACCCTTTTTGGATGAAAGCCAATGTGAGTATCAGACTCATGTTTTGACACTTTTGGATCATAACTAAATATTTTTAGGCTCACGAGATTTGCATACAAGGTGGCTCGTTATCATTTCAAAGCATTTGGCCCAATTATCATGAAAATACAAACTTGACCCAGTTGAAAAAGGCCAACAAGCTTTACACCATATGAAAAAAGATTCAAGCTACTTCAAATGATTGGGGGCCCAAACACAAGCATAAGGGAAGTTTCTATAGGATAAAACCTATGAGTTTTCATGTGGGCTTAAGAATGTAAGGTTAGACTCTTATCGGTGAAGAGTTACCCACAACTAGTTCTCCTTACTCAAGGGTTCAATCGAACAAGTGAACGCGCATTTTTTTAGACCTAAGGAGATGAAATGTTGTCCACAACTAGGTCTCCCTACTCAAGGGTTCGATCGACCAAGTGAACACACCTTTATGTTCAAGGGTACGAGCCAATAAGGGATGATTATCATCATATACCAATCCACCGCCTTGAGTAAAAGCGATTTCTCGATATGCAATGCCTTAAGGGGTTAAAAAGGGTATGCAAAAGATGAAGACATGGTTATCCTCAATCTCGCCATAAATACTACAAGATATTTTTCGAGGCCGATTCTTTATGCCCAATGGATTCACCATTTTTAGAAGCGAAACAGGGTTTATCGCTATGCCTATGACGTCGACGACCACTACACGGTTGTGCTCGCACCTGTAGAGAGTACAAATAATCCCTCGGGGGACTAATTGGAGAATAAAGGAGTCGCCACCCAGAATGAAACAATGTGAATGATTTAAGGCTACACTACACCCATTGCAAGGTCTTACCTTACACCGTTTGGGTTCAGAATGGTCCGTTACTGATGCCAATACAATAGTTATGCTCAAATGAGGTATCTTCATATCTTATATTGCAAGAACACGCAAAAGCAGTTTAATGGCATACAATGTGCAACCATGAATTATAAAAACAATAAGTAAAGTAAATATCCATAAATTATTACAGCATTGATAAAATAGTAATGAAATAAATCTAGGCAATCATTTCATGGGCCTGGCCTCAAAGAGGCCTGGCCGAATATAATTTACCATAGGTCGAATATACACTATGATATTAATGTCTGTCCAGACTTACTGGGAGTCCAGCCAGATATACTACACAAAACTAATCACAAAAACTCAACATGTGCAATAATAAACGGTACCATAATAAGCAGAACCTCAAGATATTAAGTGATAACTATCCTTGAGAAATACGTCATGCAATATAATAAACAGTAAGTAAACATATCAGAACAAAATTTTGTTAGGCACTTAATGTCCGAGTATTTTTATCAATATTGTACGGGCCAAATTTGGGCCAAGAGTGAAATCGTCATTTCACATCGGGCCCAATATCAGCATCCAGCCCTCAAGATTGAAATTATTCTAAACTAAAGCCCAATTCCTTCAAAACTGTCGATTCATAAGCCAAGGTTGGACCAAATGGTCGAACACCTCTCAAGTCAATATATAATGAAAAGCCCACAAAATAACCTCTTGATAAACCAAAAAATGTATTTGTCATGATTAATTACCCCCACGTGATTAGTCGTTCAGGTACCAAAAAGTTAAACTTTTGATATATTGATGAGACATAAGTCTTAACAGCCTATAAAAAAGAAGCATAATTCAAAGTCGCGATCATTCAATCTTAAGCACTCTAACTTGAGCTCTAATAGTATTTCACCATTTAAACACCGGCTCACCGCCCTCACGGTAATCTAAGGAGGTCAAGGTAACCCTAAACCTTGCTCTACCTTATTTTTCGCTCATCTTTACTACTGACTTAAGCGTCGGAGTGCCTACGGCACCTACCACACCGGTGTGTAGAAACTCCCCGCTCACTCTATATTTGTTTTGCAGGATCGCTAGTGTCCCCATCATACAAATTCTCGATTGTGGACCCAAGGCGAAATCTAGCGTCCATAAATGTCCAACCAGATATGTTTCATAACTGGCTGGATATACTTGGCAGATCATATAGTAAGCAGAACAAATTATGCATATTAATTATATCTTGGCCAGTAAAATAAACACATGTATATTAATAATTAAAACAATGAAATAAAACATCTAAACATGCATAATTTAATAGTGAGGAACATAACATAAAAAATAACCAATCATGCAATTAACTAGAGAAAGCAGTAAACACGACATGACATGTTTATATATGGCCGGATGTGTGTGCATGTCCGGCCAGTCGTGAAGTACGTGGAGATACTATGTTAAAAATAAAATCTTAAATATGCGTTCAAATGAAAAAGGGTGCCCTCAAGTCATGCCTTTTCTATATAGTTTGGCTAGGGAGACGTCTCTGAATAGCGGGTAATTTCTGAATTCGTACCAGGGGAATGAACTTCAAAGATCAGAGGATTCTCTCTCTTTCTCTCTCTTTCTTTCAGAATTTTATAGATATTTGTTTTGGGTCTTAATAGATGATTGCTCGCCTCAAGACTTCAGTTTTGCATGATTTTGGCATATGATCTCCCCTCTTTGTGAAGATGAAACCTTCTTTTTATAGCTAAAGAGAAAGATTGGGAATGGAGAAAGGACAAAATCCTTCCATTCTCCAGTGATTGCCAATCTGTTGGGTCAGTTATAGCCCGAGCCATGTTCGACCGAATGTACATCGTAGGACATATATCCGGCCAGACATACCGTGCCCGTATTTTTAACTATTTGAATTTTACACGTGTGTTGACAGCTCGATACATGTCCAGCCGAATGTTAAATTTTAATTGTATGTCTGGCCGGACATAATCAGGTCCATTAACTTCAGTAACTGAAAATATGGTTGTTCAATGATAGTAGTGTTATGTCCGATCAAATTTAGGATTTTCAAGACATATCTGACCGAATTTACTTACTTGAGAGAAGGTAGAGAGGACATAGATGATGCCTGGCTACTTTTGGTTATAGTCCCTGGAGTTCCTTTCCTGCCGACATTCATCCTCACGACTTTCCAAGCTTTCAGGATGTGTCCCCATAAGATTCTCATCAGGCTATGCTTAAAAAAATACACTGTCTATAGTGGGACATTCTAGAGAGGCTCTATTGGTAATATTTCCTCAGCATCTCTGTATTCTATGGCTTCTTGAGTCCAGTTCCATCCAGCTACTCCAAAGAATATGCACCAAGCCAGGTGACCTCGGTCACTCAGTAGGGTCTTTCCCATTTTCCCCAAAAGTGCATTCTTCTGGATTCTTTGTGTTCAGGGTGACCCGTCTTAACACTAAGTCCTCGGGATAAAAAACTCATACTCGGACTCTCATATTGTAGAAACGGGCCATCTCATGCTAGTAGGCTGCTACCCAGAGAGTCGACCTCTCTTGTTGTTTTTCCACCAAGTCCAAATAATACTTGATAAGGTCTTCATTCTGCTATTCTTCAAAATACTAGACCCGATGGGTCATCATCCCGGCCTCTGCTGGGATCACCGTCTTGCACCCATAAGCCAATGAGAATGAGATTTCACCCGTGGAATCACTTTAGGTTATCCGATGTGCAACTCTAGCCACTCTACCAAAGAACACCTCACGAATAGAAATGTCAACAACCTCCAAACCAGAAACACACATGATTTGACTAGAGTTAGCAACAACAGCAATACCTATATATGCCCTTCCATACAAAGTCCACTTATCCGCCAACTCTTTACCCCCCTTTACAGCCAATGCACTTCCTTTGGCCTCACCCTCAACCTTCTTCATCTTATCCTTAATCATGGCCTGAAAGGAACTAGCGTAATAGGTTTCACATCCATAATAAAATTATATCTATTACTAAACCTATTATGTTGTACTCTCCTATTATACTGCTATAGCCACCCCAACAAAATATTCCCAGTCTGTATAGGTGCTATATCACATAGTACTTTAACACTGTATGGCCCAATAGAGAAATTCACCAATATCTGCTTATCAACCTTGAACCCCCAACATAATTTAACCATTACAACGTATAAGGTCTGAGATGCTTAACCCAAGGTAATCTCAACTTCTCTACCAACTCCCTACTAGCAGTGCAACTGCCTCAATCTATCAACAAGCTATACACATTATCCTCTACTTGACATCAAGCATAGAAAATGTTCTCTCTCTGCGGTGTTATGTCATATACTAGAGGCTGAGTTCTTAATGCTCGCCTTGAAACCAAGTTCAAACCCTCTTCTGGATATGTAAAAGTTCATTCATCAACATCCTCATCTACCATTTTAGGCATCTCGTCTTCAGTTTCACTTTTAGATTCCATAACATCATTATCCCTCATCATCATAACACACTTATTTGAACACTGAGAAGAGGCGTGACATGCACCCTGACACTTAAAGAATTTATATCCTTACCTTTCGTCATAGTATAAATTTAGGTCTTTGCCCTAGTCTTGCCACTCACCTCATTTTTCTCCCTAAATGTCTCATATTTTCTCTTAGGAACGACTTCTTCTCTTTTTCCTTCGTTATCCCACCTAGGTTTCCATGAAGAACTAGAAAATCTTACAACTCCATTCTTCTTTAACTACCTCTCCACCTTCATAGTCATGTGTACCATCTCTTCCAACTCTACATAATGTTGAAGCTCGACTACATTAGCTATATCTATATTCAACCCGTTTAAAAACCTAGCCATTGTAGCTTCTCCATCCTCTTCAACATTACTTTAATCATGCATATCTCCATCTCCTTGTGATAATCCTCTACACCCTTGGAACACTGAGTAATACCTTAAGCCTTTGGTGAAGATCCCTATAATAGTGACTAGGCAAGAACCTCATCCTCTTGAGTGCTCTCAACTCAGCCTATGTACTAATAAGCCTCTCCTTATTCCTCCTCTTACTAGTCGCCAACTAATCTCATCATACTATAGCATAATCAGAAATTTTCAGAACTACCAACTTCACGTTCTTTTCCTCGGCATAGTCGTAATAGTCAAATAATAACTCCATCTTCTTTTCCCACTCTAAAAAAGCTTCAAGCTCACTTCTCCATTGGAAAGATGGAATCGTCATCGTAATTCTGCTTATGTCACCATCCAACCCATACCTATCACCATGATTACCTGGATGCGCGCTACCTCGTCAACCAGCCATCGGCCTAAACCTCGCCCAATGAAGGTCATAGTTATACTCGAACTCTTCATCCACATCCTCAAATATTGGATTATCAAAATTATGCTAGGCCTCATACTCATCCATAGGAGCAGGCTCTCACCTAGCTTGCCTACCCATATTTGGTGTCCGTTGTGGTGGTTGCCCATCCTCGGTATCATGAACACTATCTCTACTAGATTCTTCCATCTGCATGTTAGTTGTAAAATTTGTGTGTCGACGTTGTTTTTGAGCTTCTTTATCCAACTTATTTTGTAAGTCAACAAACATCAGATTAAACCTCTCAAAATGTTGGAATATTGATTTAAGGGTGCATGCTTCATTTCTAATCTTAGGTGATGATGGGTTGTTCTCAGTCATCTTGATTATCTTAAAAACAAGGTGGAAAATGATAAAGACAAAAAAGACTCAATAGAAAACTCAAGAAACTCAAATGACCAAATAAAACTCGAATAAAAGACTCAATAAACTCGAAATACACAAGAAATTAAATAAAAATCATATTGTGGAGAATTTTCACATTCACACCCCTTGGTCACGCCCCTTGGTCATAGTTGCACTTTAGGAAACTAACTTTCCTTAGTCAACAAGGAAACTTGCCAAACAAGTAACTTGCTGCCAAAGTCACACCAACCACAAGGAAAAAGTCAACAACTAGGTAACCAACAAGAATCAAGAATTCAGATTGCACAAGGTAACTAATAAGAACAAGAAATTGAACTGAAAGCAAAGATGAGTTCTTGATGTGTTTTTGTTGATTTTTCTTGTGAATAAACACTCATAAACAATCAAGAACTAATGAAGACTCCCAAGATCACAAGAACATGTAAGAAACTACGAAAAAGAATGACAAAACTATAAAAATAGAAACTTATATGTTTTTTTTTTTAGATTTTTGACTCAATTAACTTGCAAGACACTTAAAGACTATTAATATGCAATGAAATAAAGAAAACTTATGAATAAAACCCTAATAGTCTAACCCTAATGAATTTTTTTTTGTGTAATTTTTGACACACCAAGATCAGCCAAGAATGATCAAGAACTGATCCAGAACGCATGAAAACAATGAGGACAATAAAGGAACGAAAAAAATGACTCACAAAGACTCAAATGAAAAGCAAAAAAAAAAAAAATAACAAAAAAAGAAAAAAAAGAATGCAAGTTAAGGATATAACCTGCAAGCAACCAAAGCTCTGAATACCAACTGATGTGATTCATTGGCGCAAACACCCAAGAACTCTTAACACCTTGAAATTTTAATGCCTAAGATAGCCCACACGTTTAGATTGAGAAATAATCATAGGAGAATGCATCCTAAAACTCCCACAGCCAAGAACCGCCACAAGATTTGCCAGCACCGTGATAAGATTTGTTCACTCTCTTACACACAAGAAAGCTAACGAATTTGAGAAATTAATTCTCGATTTTTTTTTATTAATCAAAATGCCAAACTTTTTAAAATAACAAGCTATAATATTGTTTAAATAGTTAACCAACTAATCCTAATGCCACCCTAATTTCTAATGTAAGCAATTCTAAACTAACTCTAATTTTCCCCTTAAAAAAGGCAATTAAGACACACTTCATTAGGCCCACATGGCCAATGAGCCCAAATGCCCATTACCTAAGCTAACCCAAATATAAATAAACTAAATAAATAAATAAACTAGTGGGTTTAATAAAATAACCAAGTCCAGTCCGATTATAATCAAATAATAATAAGAAAATAAAATATAAAAGAAAGTCCACAATAATGGAAACACATATGGGCCTAATGGTGATGCCAACTCCAGTTTCTTCCAAGTCTTGGGCTTGGATTTTCCTTGTTGAAACCCTCACATAGCTCTTGGCCCACATGCTCATTGGCCTCTCATTCGTACCATGTTAAATCACATCATAAGTTGTGCCTTCAAGTTGTTATTTATGGTCTTGTTTGCTGCGTCAACCTGGCCATCAGACTTGGGGTGAGCGAGTGATGCAAATCTTTGGGCAATCTGAAGGTCTTCACAGAGTTTCTTAAAGCCCGTATTGTTATATTAGCCCGATAGATCCCGAATCGACATATAATATTTCGCTTCACAAAATCAGTGGCCTTCTTCTCTGTGATGGTGGCCAACGACTCGGCCTCCACCTATTTGGTGAAGTAATCATTTACTACAATGACATATTTTGCTTGCTCTTTCCTACAGGTAGTGGACCAATAAAATCTAATCCTCATTGGGCAAACGACCAAGAGTCAGAAAAAATTATCAACTGCTCGGGTGGTTGTCTGGGCACGTTTGTGTTCCTCTGACATCCATCACAAGCACAAGCCACATCCAGCCCATCTTGATGTATTATGGTCCAATAGTAACCTTGTCTGAGCGCCTTATACACGATGGATCGTCCTCCTCTATGACTCCCGCAAATGCCTTCATGGATCTCCCTCAGGATATAATTAGCATCCTCGGACTTAAGACACCTCAGATACGACATCATGTATCATCTCCTATACAAAACTCTGTCCATGAGGTAAAAAAAGGGCACTGCGATACTTCACATTTATGGTTTTTTTCCCGTCATCGGGCAACTCTCCAGATTCCAAAAATCTCGTGATCGAGTCTATCCAAGATGGCTTGACTTCTGCTTCCACTTCCATCACGTCTTCACCCACACTCTTCGACCCGAGAATTTTCAAGGGAATATCCCATGATATCATGGACTTGATTGTGGATACCAACCGTGCCAATGAATCTGCTTGTTGATTACACTCCCGATCAATTTTCTTGGAGGTCACATTTTTCATCCCTTCAAGCAATTTCTTCACCCCCGTGAGATAGGCTATCATGTCAGGCTCCTCAGCCTGAAATCTCTCATTCACTTATTGGATAGCCAACTGCGAATCATTCTTTACTACAACATCTCTAACCTTGACCGCGTCATACAGACTTAACCTGGCCAAAATTACCTTATACTCGGCCTCAGTTGGTAGCCTCAAAATTAGATCTTAAGGTATAGCTCAACTTCTCATCGGGTCTATTGCTGGGAATAACACCAGACCCACCCCCTTGAGAACTGAATGACCCGTCCACATCAACTCTCATTTCTCCTCTTTCTACATGACCACCAACACATGTAGTCATGTGAATTCTGCCATAAAATTGGCTAGAGCTTGCTGTTAGCTCTACCGACCATTCCATAAGATGACCCTAGATATCGGGCCTGTGTAAAATTTGCCTTCTTTATAAGTTGAAAGAAGACATGATATTTGTCAGTTGCCTTGGAAATAAATCGGTTAAGCGCTGCGACTCGACCTGTCAAGCTCTAAATATTTTTAACTCTCATTGAGGACTTTAGATCTAGCACTTTTTTGATATTCTGAGGATTGGCTTCAATACCCCTTGTACTGACCATGTACCCCAAGAAATTCCCCGATGAAACAACAAAGACACACTTTTCTAGGATCAATTTTATCTCATACCTCATCATGAGTTTAAAAGTTTCCCTGAGGTCCCTCAGATGATCCATGTGCAACACTGACATTGTGATCATGTCATCACATAGACTTGTATTATTTTACTAATGAGAGGATTGAAGACCCGATTCACTAGCCTCCGATATGTTGCCCCTACATTCTTCAACCCGAACGACATCATCTTATAATAATACAACACCTAATCAATAATGAATGTCGTATTATCCTCATCCTCGGGGATCATTTTGATCTTATTATATCCCGAGAATGTATCCATAAAACTGAGGAGCCCGTGATAGGTTGTTGAGTCTATCAATTGATCAATTTTGGGAAGTGGAAAGCTATCATTTGGGCAAGCTTTGTTCATGTTGGAGAAGTCCACACACATCCTCCACCTGCTGTTTGCCTTCTTTACCAAGACAATATTGGATACTCATTCATGGTATTTCACTTCTCTGATGAACCCGACATGTAACAATTTATCCACTTCTATATGGATGAACTCATTACTGCTATTGGTTGAAAATTCTTAACTTCGGCTTCACCACCTTATGAGCCTGATCAATGGATAGGCGGTGAGTTATGACTCGGGGATCAATCCCGAGCATATCCTTATGGCGTCAAGCAAAAATATTCGCATATTCCTTAAGGAGTTCACCAATCTCCTCTTTCAGATTTTATTCCAGACCCGACCCGACCTTCTCCATTCTATTAAAGCCAGGGAGGACCATGTTAGACATTGTGTCCCATAGCGTCACTGTTTGTAAATGATATTGTATTATTGTACAAAATTAACTATGTGATAATGAAATTGCCTTTTGCCGTTTTGTAATATTATTTACTTTGATTTATAAATGGCGAAAGTCCATATGATTAGTACTGGATTGAGATGATATGAGACAGTATCAATCCATAAAAGTTTAATCATTAAATATCCCTAGTCGGAGTATTATCGAGATCGGACATCGATAATGCGGAATAGACTAGTATTGCGCTTGTGCACGTTGTGAGGGCACAACGGCATAGTTTCTCTATTTAAGTATTGGATACTTATGCAAGTGCGATAGGAGGTTGTGTTTTACCGATGGTACGGAAAACAGCTTCGCTCTGGATAGACCCCGCGGAATCCCATTGGTAGTATGTCTAGGTGTCTATGGGAGGCCGCATCAGGGTAGGTGTATATGGTCTTAACCTGAGACTTACATCGCTAGTACTTGCGACAATCGGTAAACTTTGGTTTTGGTGGTTGGGGACCTTAACCGGTTCTGTGTACACCTCTTCTGGGTTTATCGAGAATCGTAGTGTACTGGATGTGATGTCAAGATGGAAGTATCGCTTCAGACATATGGAGGTGATGATCACGCAGGACACAGAACTAGTACTCTATAAAAGGTTGCAACCGTCGGGATAATATGACTAGGTCAGGATTGTCCGATTTAAAGAGACTAGTTGCTTGATGTCCGATATATGTTTCGTACGTGGCAGACACATCTCCAGCCCCAGGCCTAGCATGTGATCATCCGATACTGGATTGATGTACGCAAACTACGGTATACTACGCTTGATATAGATCTTATATCCTATAAGAATATTTCTGGAGAATTGGGTAGGCATGGCGCTTTGCTAGAAGCCAACCTTGTCTTGTGAATCGGTAAGAACGTAGTACGAGGTACGTGCGTGTTCGGATTATCCGATGACCGTATTTACTGCCAACATATCCGGAGATCTCTTGGGTCGCTTCCTGAAGATTCACCTATGATATTTGATTCGAACTTAATAATCTTGGATTAATTGCGGAGAAACTTTATCTCGGATAAAGTGCCTTATTTAGAGAGAGAGCGATTAATTTGGAATTAATCGATGAAATTATTATATTCGATATAATAATCGAAATTCGATTTCGACGCGAAATTAAAATTAGATTTTAATTCGGGCATACGAGTTAATTTAGAATTAATTCGTTAGCGACGTAAACAATAATTTCGCTAGGCGTGATTATTTATTTAAATTCGATTTAATTAACGTCGCGACGTAAGTTCGGTATTTCGGAAATATCGAACCCGAACGCGTGAGTGCACGTGGGCCCACTTTCATTTGGAAACGTGTGGGGCCCACATGACACATGTCATTATATGTATTATTTTTATGATGATGCATTGCATGGTGATAGTGTACAATACACTCAATTGTTTTGCATGGAATTTGAGTGTTTGACACTCTAAGCCATTGCATGGTTGGTGTCATAATTTTATTATTAATTTAATAAACATTATGGCATAAATATAAATTGATTTTTGGTAACAAAATCAATTAACAAAAACTCTCTTTTCTCTCTCACATTGCCGAAAACTGCATGCAGTTTTTGCTCTCCATCTTCTTCATTTTGGTTGTCTAAAACTTGAAGATATTGAGGTTGTTTGGAACATATACTCACATGCAAGGCTAGCACCTAACAAGGGATCAAAGAGGTGATGGGAAACCATCATAGAGCAAGGAATTCACAAAGCTTGGAGCTTTCCACCTCTCTCATCTTGGCCGAATCATCCCAACCTTGGAGCTTCCATTTTGGTTTGATTTTCTTCATCACTAAAGCAATGTAAGTATGATTCCGCCATACTTCATCTTATATATATATTCAATGTTGTATTTCAAATTGAGAATTCGGGGTTATCCAAAGTTCTGACCCTATGCGGAATTACAGACAATAAGCAGGACAAGTCCTGTTACTGCTACTATGGAATTGCAACAGGCAATTTAACAGGCAACCACAATAACAAATAAATAAAATATGCTGCAAATGTAAAAACAATAACAATAATTAAAGCAGCAAATATAATCAAACCACACAAAATCAACACAAGCAATTTTGGTGACGAAGTGAAAAACTCTTCCGAGTAAAAAACCACTCCGGGTATATCGGCTACCAGCCCAATCCACTATATCGAGAAAAACTTACAGCGATGGTCAAGACCTATGGTGGCAACTCCACCGACTCAAGTACCTCTATACTGCAAGAACTCAAGGCAACTCCTCAAGCCCGCGACCCACGGTTTTCTTCAGAACCTCTGAAGTCTCTGAGTAGATTATATCACCAATGACGCCGGAACTCCGACTACCAAACTTCCTCCTAAAGAACTCTAAAGGATTAGGGAATTTGGGTTAAGTTGTGTTGAAGGTTTATCAAAGAATGAATCACACCATTAATGAAGAAGACAAGAAGATGAAGAAGTCTTCAATGGTGGATTCAAAGAGAGTTGAAAGCTTTGAGAGTATTTGGCTCAAGGGAAATATGCTTCAACTTATGAGAATGACGGCTAAGGGTTATATTTATAGGTAGGGTGAAAACCTAGGGTTTTGCAAGCCAAAAACGCGTTCAGATCGCAGTCGCGTTCGAACGGTTACTCAAACGCACCACGAACGCGCCTTTCTGAGAATACTCGTTCGAACGCCACTCGAACGCACAACGAACGGATGCTCTCTGGAATGATCTCGTTCGAACCCACAAAGAACGTGACTCGAACATTTGCTCTCTGGAATTCCCGTTCGAACCCAATAAAGAACGTGTCACTAACGCCACACGTTCGAACCCAATAACGAACGCAGCACCAACGCCAATCGTTCGAACACTTCAAAGAACGCACCACGAACGCATGTCTGATGCACAGCAGCCAGAAACCAGTCCAATTGCACAAAGATCTTCATGAAAGATTACAACTCAATTGAACTTGTTTTGTCACTGACACATGCCAATAAAAATGGAACTAACAATCTCCCCCTTTGGCATTCCGTGACAAAACACAACCTAAAACAAGCACTACGATAACAGACCGAAAAAGGAAAAAGTCATCTGTCCACCATCAAAACAGAGACTTATTACAAAAGGACTCGATCTAACACCTAACAAAGTAGTCTTGAAAGTAATGCCACCGCAGCAACATACCTGCTACCTGAAACATCCACAAACAACAATATACCGTGAAAAGCATTGGGGGATAATCAAGTAAAACATAAAGCAGGTAAAGATCTCATGCATGTACAAGTAGAAATCCCTCTCCCCCTTAATCTTAATTCCCCTTAAAACGGAGATATCTAAAGGATATTCTACGACTCCCTCCTATATATTAAGGCTCTCCCCCTTAATATATTACTCTCCCCCTTTTTGTCACGAAATGACAAAGGGTAAAAGAAACAGGAAAAATAACAGGAGAAAACACATGCAAGAGCATAAACAGACAGGAATTACTCCCCCTCACTAACAGGCACATAAATTTAGCAAAATAAGACACGGGAAGCAAACCAAAACTCAGAAAGGTGCACAGGAAAGAAAAAAATAGGTATGCAATAACATGAAGCACACACAGGCACATACTGAGATAAATACAAATCCTGTCAAAAACTGACTGAAACAGCATTTCAAGCTGATACAATGATACCCAGTCAGTATTCAGCTGTTTATGACATGAAACAATATGCATCATTTAAAAGAGGCTAAGTATAACACTCATGCATATGACATAAACACCAAAGCATATAAAGCACTTGCGTGGAAAAATAAAGTGCATAACAAATCAAGGCTTAAGACCTTATTTTATGAGCTGGACACAGCCAAAGAAATCCATCTCTAAACAAACCAAGTCCACAAAATAAGTGTTCAAACCCATCACCACTAGGACCTGAAAATAAGCAACATTGGTTGCATGCTATAATATTTACCCCAGAAATATCATGAGCTCATATTTAATAACTCTTTCGAGTGAAGGGTTTTTGCCCTTATCTTTTGAATTTGGCCATTTTGGTTCTTTTGCACTTGAGTCTCATTTTTTTTTAAATATATTTCTTTTTACTTTTACAAGGGGATAGCAAGGTCATCTAGTCAAAGGTCACACTATTTAAATGAACAAAGTATGATAGAAATTAGATTGCCAGTCCAAAAACTCATACATGCGACCAAGCCTTGACAAAATAAAAACGTGTATGTGAAAGTGCAAGCACAGTATATACCAAAAGTTTTTATCACACACACTCATGTATATAGAGCATCAAGAAAAATGCCAGCATATCATACATGCATAATCATATATCCTACATACCAGGATCACATGCACATGCTATTCATGCTCTAACAAGCCATAAAAATATTTTTGGTCTTTTTCAAAATATATAATTTTTTTTTTTGATTTTTCAGTTTTAAGGAACAATAAAAATAAAGACACAAACAGGCTTGTAAAATATCCAATGATACGTGGAGTTGTATCCCGAGTGCAGATCATACTACCGTCCATTCGGAATCGGCTATGAAATTTATGTCCGGGTTTCCATCCTATATACCAAGGGACAAATAAAAAAACAAGACACACACACACACACCCATATGCTGTGTGAAAACAAAGCAAACGTGCAAAAACATAAAACACACGCACACACACATGCAATGGGAAAATAAAATGCATCTTTCAAGCAGAGTTACACCGAAGTGTATTCTCATAATGTCCATCAGGACATGCAGAGGAAGATGGGAATTCATCTTGCTTCCTCACCCAAACCTTTCTAGGAGCCTCTTCCACATGAGAGTTCCCAGACAACAAAGCAAGTTTCTCACTCAAGAATTGAGCTTGTTTGGTTAGTGCAGAAACTTGAGAAGCTAGATTTGAAGAGTCAAATCTAGGTGACACCTTTTTAGGCCTCTTCTTTTGCTTGTGAAGCATGAAGCACTTAGGCCTAATGTGTCCCGCCTTGCCACAATGGTGGCACACAGGCACAAACCTCGGATGAGAGCGAGGTTTACCCACAATACCTCTAGATCGAGGTTGGGTCACAGGACGAGGAATAAATGGAGGAATAACATGACTACACTCAACATGTTTCTTGCCTAAGTCATGTTTAGCTGCTACAGACACAGCTTTGGAAGTAGAAGCCTTCTCACAGTTAGGCTCAGAAATAATTCCTAACATACGGTCCACATTTTTATTCTCACTAGAAAATACAGACAATTGGGTTCTAGTATCTTCAAGTTCAGTTTCTAATATTTGGACCCTATTAATTAGACCTCTATTTCTCTCCTCCAGGTCATCTACCATCAAAAGGCTTTGCTCAATTTGGCTTGAGCTTCATTCTTTTCTAGCTCAACAGCTTTCAGCCTTTTATTGACCTCTATGTTAGTCTTCTTAGTAGCTAAACTCTCATTAAACAGTTCAACATAAGCTACCTGAAGACTTTCCTCATCTACAGACTCATCAAGAGAGACTTCAGAATCATCATCATTAACCACAATCTCTCTCTCACCAGTCACACTAGCAGTAAAGGCAATAAAATTTTTCTTGCCTTTAGGAGACTCATCAGAAGAGTAACCACCTTCTGAATCACTAGGAGATGCTGCCATGGCTTTCTTGCCTTTAGCCCTAAGATATGTGGGACACACAGATCTAACGTGCCCATATCCTTCACATTCATAGCATTGGGCACCACGGGATCTACTATCCCTATCCTCTCTAGACTCACTCCTGATATGCCTATATTCTCTTAGGCCTATCCTCCCTATCCCTATTACTGCTATGGCCACTCTTCTTAAGTTTAAGAAATTTCTTAAACTTCTTTGCAAACAAGGCCAAGTCACGATCCGTGATGGTATCACCATCACCAGACGTATCATGCACAACTTCCTTAGCGATTTTCATCGCAAACGTTTTTGGCTCTCTAAAATCGGGAAGCTTTTCTCATAAACCTGCAGCTTTCCTACGAGTTCATCTAAATTAAGCTGATCGAGGTCATTGCTTTCCTCGATGGCGGTGATTTTGGGTAGGAACTTATCAGGTAGGGATCTCAGGATTTTCCTAACTATCCTATTCGTAGGTATAGTCTCACCTAGGTTAAAACTAGAGTTAACGATATCGTTAATCTCAGCATAAAATTCATCAAAGGTCTCATCATCTTTCATTTTGGCGACCTCAAACCTAGTGGCTAAATCCTGGAGTCTATTATTTTTAACAGGCAATGTGCCCTCATGCACAGTCTGCAGGATGTCCCAAGCATCCTTGGCTATCTCACACATTGAGATTCTCTAAACTCAGCAGAACAGACAGCACCATGTATGGCATTAACAGCTTTGCTGTTCCTATTGCTAGCATCAAATTCGTCCTTGGTCCAGGTCAATTTGTCTTTAGGGGAAGTGACCCCATCAACAGTAACAACGGGAGGTTTCCACCCGTATTCAACAGTCATCCAGACCCTCTCATCTAAGGACTTAAGGAAAGCTCTCATGCGAACCTTCCAATGCAAATACTCCGTGCCATCAAAAAATGGCGGACAATTTAAGGGTTGACTACGCTCCATAGCTAATGGGTCAAGGATCGAGTTCAGGCTCTGATACCAATTGAGAATTCGGGGTTATCCAAGTTCTGACCCTATGCGGAATTACAGACAATAAGCAGGACAAGTCCTGTTACTGCTACTATGGAATTGCAACAGGCAATTTAACACAGGCAACCAATAACAAATATAAAATATGCTGCAAATGTAAAAACAATAACAATAATTAAAGCAGCAAATATAATCAAACCACACAAAATCAACACAAGCAATTTTGGTGACGAAGTGGAAAACTCTTCCGAGTAAAAAACACACTCCGGGTATATCGGCTACCAGCCCAATCCACTATATCGAGAAAAACTTACAGCGATGGTCAAGACCTATGGTGGCAACTCCACCGACTCAAGTACCTCTATACTGCAAGAACTCAAGGCAACTCCTCAAGCCCGCGACCCACGGTTTTCTTCAGAACCTCTGAAGTCTCTGAGTAGATTATATCACCAATGACGCCGGAACTCCGACTACCAAACTTCCTCCTAAAGAACTCTAAAGGATTAGGGAATTTTGGTTAAGTTGTGTTGAAGGTTTATCAAAGAATGAATCACACCATTAATGAAGAAGACAAGAAGATGAAGAAGTCTTCAATGGTGGATTCAAAGAGAGTTGAAAGCTTTGAGAGTATTTGGCTCAAGGGAAATATGCTTCAACTAATGAGAATGGCGGCTAAGGGTTATATTTATAGGTAGGGTGAAAACCTAGGGTTTTGCAAGCCAAAAACGCGTTCAGATCGCAGTCGCGTTCGAACGGTTACTCAAACGCACCACGAACGCGCCTTTCTGAGAATACTCGTTCGAACGCCACTCGAACGCACAACGAACGGATGCTCTCTGGAATGATCTCGTTCGAACCCACAAAGAACGTGACTCGAACATTTGCTCTCTGGAATTCCCGTTCGAACCCAATAAAGAACGTGTCACTAACGCCACACGTTCGAACCCAATAACGAACGCAGCACCAACGCCAATCGTTCGAACACTTCAAAGAACGCACCACGAACGCATGTCTGATGCACAGCAGCCAGAAACCAGTCCAATTGCACAAAGATCTTCATGAAAGATTACAACTCAATTGAACTTGTTTTGTCACTGACACATGCCAATAAAAATGGAACTAACACAAATGCTTAATCTTTCCTTGGGACATATTATAGAAACCAACAATGGTATCATGGAGCCATGGTTAAGCATGAAATACTTTAGGTTAAAATTTGGGATAAATTGATTGAAGCATGTTCTTTGTGAAATTTGATTAATAAGTATGCTTGCATGTATATAAATGATGTTATATGGAATCAATTTTATGAAAAATGCATTGGATGATTTTTCCCCAAAAATTTAACCTTGGCCGAATGGGTATGATAAAATTGATTGAAGCATGTTCTTATGAAATTTGATTAATAAGTATGCTTGCATGTATATAAATGATGTTATATGGAATCAATTTTATGAAAAATGCATTGGATGATTTTTCCCCCCAATTCATGCCTTGGCCGAATGTGTTGCTACTTGGAGTGGATTGGAATTTTTTTTGTGTTTAAGATCATTGGATGACTTAGAAGAACGTATACGGGACGTAGATTAGTAATTCAATCGGATTGAAAAACAAATCGACACAAAAAACTCACCTTGGCCGAATGTACAAGGACATGAAAAGGAGTTGATTTTTTTGTTAAAATTAATGTTGGACATTTATTTTGAACAATACATGATTATAAATTAAATGGGTATTTTTGAAATATTTGGTTTAATGTATTAATCTTGGTATTACACTTTAATTAATTGGACTTTAATGTTTGGAATTAAAATTTAATTAATGGGCTTAATTGGTGAATTGGGCTTTTAATATTGTATTTGGGCATAATGGGCTTGGTTGGATCAAGTAGATTTGGGCCAAAAGGATTGGATCCAATTTGAGCCTAAATCACTCCATTAAGTCCAAATATAATATAATGGGCTTTAATAATTTAATTGGGCCTTATGGGCTTAAAATTGGTTTTATGGCATTTAAGGGTGATTCCTTATTTGGGCTTGGTAATTGGGTTTGACCCACATTGACCAAAGCCCAAGCCTTAATAAATCAATTGAAAGCCCATTTGACTTGAATTAAATTAAACATTGGATGTTAGTTGGGCTTTGAGACCCAATAGAATTAGATTTAGAATCTAAGTCTTTAAAGCACATTAAAAGTGTAAACATTTAATTTGGAATTAAATAATTGAATTAGTATTGAATACGAATTGAATTAGATTTAATTAGTAGTTTGATATAATTCGCGAATTCGTACCTTATGTACTTTTTCTCAATCGAGTTGGACTCGCGCAAAATCAAACCGTTGTTTGAACATTGGATGATCACTTAAACAAAGACTAATTAATTGGATTAGATTGGTTGTAAAAGCATGTCTTGTTTGAATATATATGTATGTAATGAATGAATAATGTATATCGGATGGATATTAGAAGGGAAAGGGTAATTTTAGAAATTATTGTAAATTTGGAATTTATAAATTGGACCTGCGTGTCCAGCCTTATCTCTTTATCTCTTTGTATTCTCTTCTCACCTAATTCCCCTCAATGTAAATGAGGTTTCTCTTATTGTATTATGTAATTGGGTAGAAGTAGAATAGTGCTAGCGGGGAGAGGAAAGTGAGTGATTTGTTCTAGGAACAAGTTGTTTATATATCCATCCGCATATCACTATTAATTTACTTTACGCGCTTTATGATGTTTTAGAAGCATGCTTAAGGGTGTATGATGATGAGACCTAACAAAGATAAATAAATTGGTTGCCAATTACGCGAAAATCCCTCAATTTATATTAAGCAAATATCCTTCCATTGAATGGTTCTTGTTCAAGATCCGAAGTTGGCATTGGTTTGTTTTTGACCAAAGTCAAGACCTTTGTCAATCAAGGATGTACTTGAATCATGAGAGTTTTGTTGTATATCGGTGTCTTGTCCAAATCGTGATTTTTATTGGCCAAAGTCAAGATCACTTTTTGTCCAATGACATTGATTACGAAACTTTCCTCGTCAATGGGTCCCGCTTAACTGGAATCATTAGGTTTGTTTTTGGCCAAAGCCAAGGCCTAGATGATTCGGAGGATAGGGTTAGGAAAATGTAATGGTTACATTGGCATTATACATATGTTTCGGACTTGGATGTCCACCTAACCGGATCTAGGAATTGGATGAGATCCAATTGATCATGGAGATCTACCTAAGTTAAATAGCATACAATTTTTATTGGCCAAAGTCAAGGTTGTGTGTTATTTAACGGGATCCTAGCCCACTAGGAAATTCGATTTCCCGAGTTCTCTACAGAGGGTTAGAAACTTGAAGAAAAATAGTGGGAGGCTATTATTGAATTTGCAATTTCATTCAGATACTTAGCCTTACGCGTCTTTCAAAATTATTTCGTCAATATTTTAAATAATTAGTTGGACTAATATATTGTTATTTTACTTGTAACAGTTTGACTGTACCCATAACATCGTTGACTTTATAGTTGGACTATAGTTGTCAAGATGATTGGCAAAGGTAATATCCGCGACATAATCATGGGCGATAATGTCTTCAAAGGGACAAACTTTACCGACTGGGAAATGAACCTCAAGATAGTGCTTGGGGCTGAGAGGATACTGTATACTATTCAGAGACCTCTCCCGCCTGAACCCACTGAGCCACTGGAGCTAGAGTTATGGAAGACTCATAGTGACGATTGTGACCAAGCTCAGTCAGTTATGCTAGCTGCAATGACCCAACATTTCAGACGCCAGTACAGGGACTTGGATCCCTATAACATGATGGCAAGATTGCGTGATCTTCACCGCACCAATAAGCGGATGAAGAGGTACGAGCTAGTAAGGAAACTCTTCCGCTCCCGGATGACAGACGGTGCATCAGTTGAGGCCCACGGGACTCAAATGATCGCCGATATTGATGAGTTGGCCAATATGGGAATAGTCTTGGAGGCTGAGCTGACTATAGATATGATCTTGCAGTCACTTCCTGATACTTGGAAACAAATCATAATCAACTACAAGTTGATGGATACAGATGACACTCTTGGAGAGCTGTTATCCGTATTGAAGGAGTCCGAAAGGGAACTCCTAAAATGGAGCAAGCGCGAGGCGCATTATGCATCGACCTCTCATGCGCCAAAGGCTAGGCCCAAGGCAATTGGAGGTGCGAGGAAGAAGAAGTTCAAGAACAAGGGCAAAGGCAAGTTGACAGTGGCTTCTAGGAAGCCAAAGGACAAATCTTGCGACATCTGCCTCAACTGCGGCAAGAGGGGTCACTGGAAACGTGACTGCCGAATGAGCATTGTGCAGAGGGAGGATATCAAGGCTGGCAAGGCTATCGCATCTGGTATGTTTGTTATTGAGATAAATATGAATATTTCTAGTTTTAAAAATTGGATTTTTGATTCTGGTTGTGGTGCTCATATTTGTACTGATGTGCAGGATCTGCATGATAGCAGGGTGCTAGCGTCAGGGGAGATGGATCTACGGGTCGGAAACGGAACACCAGTTGCTGTTTTGGCCGTAGGGACTTTTGTTTTAGACTGCCCTCAGGGCATGTACTTAAACTTTTGAACTGTTATTTTGTGCCTAGTTTAACTAGGAATATTATATCTGTATCATTGTTAACCCAGCAGGGTTACACTTTTGTATTTAGAAACACTGGGTGTTATTTATATAAAAATGATGCAGAAATTTGCACAGCTGTTGCAAATAACGGTCTTTATATTTTGAATATAAATGAATCTCCTAAAATGACAAACAAAAAGCTCAAAAGAAGTAATCTAAAAGATGAAGCTTATATGTGGCATTGTCGTCTAGGACACATCAACAAGACTCGCATATCCACACTTTCGAAGAGTGGGTACTTGGACGAATTTGATCTCAATTCATATGACGTTTGCGAATCTTGTCTTTTAGGCAAAATGCCTAAATCACCTTTTAGCGGTAAAGGTGAACGTGCCACAGAATTGTTGGCTCTTGTTCATACTGACGTATGCGGGCCCATGTCTAGCCAGGCTAGAGGTGGATTTCACTACTTCGTAACCTTTACAGATGATGCATCTCGTTACGGTTATGTGTATCTTATGAGACACAAGTCGGAAACTTTTGAGAAATTCAAAGAGTTTCGACACGAAGTGGAGAAACAAACAGGGAAGAGTATTAAGACATTACGGTCAGACCGTGGTGGCGAATACTTAAGTTATGAGTTTCAAGATTACTTGAAAGAATATGGTATTCTTTCACAGTGGACTCCTCCTGGAACGCCGCAATTAAACGGTGTGTCCGAACGGAGAAACCGCACCTTGTTGGACATAGTGAGGTCAATGATGAGTCGCACTGAGCTACCAATATCCTTCTGGGGATACGCATTAAACAGTGCTATACTTATTTTGAATAAGGTACCGTCGAAGTCTGTTGAACAGAATCAATATGAGATATGGACAGGAAGGAAACCAGGTTTCTCTTTCCTGAAGATTTGGGGATGCTGGGCATATGTTAAACGTTTGGAAGGTACCAAACTTGAACCCAAATCTGATAAATGCCTTTTTGTAGGATATCCTAGGGAAACCAAAGGATATTACTTCTATCACCCACAAAGAACAAAGTATTTGTTGCTCTACATGCATTTTTCCTTGAGAAGGATTTTTAAATGCAGTGGTAAGTGGGAGGAAAGTAGAACTCGATGAAGATCATAGTGATACTGTTCCTGGCAATGAATCAACGACGGAACAAGAACAGACCGTCCGAGATGAGTCTGTACCACAAACTTCACATACACAAGGACCGCGTAGGTCGGAGAGAGTCAGAACAGTACCTGAGAGGTATGGGTTCCTGATCTCACCTCATGTAGATATTAATCTTATTGAGGATAATGAACCGGCTACGTATGAGGAAGCGATACAAAATATCGATTCCGCTTTATGGCAAGATGCCATGAAGTCCGAGATGGATTCCATGTACGCCAACCAAGTTTGGACACTGGTTGATGCACCAGAAGGCATAAAGCCTATTGGATGCAGATGGATCTTCAAGAAGAAGACCGACATGGATGGCAACGTACAAACGTACAAAGCTAGGCTTGTAGCGAAGGGGTATATCGTCAACAATATGGTATTGATTATGAGAAACCTTCTCACCCGTTGCCATGATTAAATCCATTCGGATAATGCTTGCAATAGCTGCATATTTCGACTACGAGATATGGCAGATGGACGTTAAAACCGCTTTCCTTAACGGAAACCTTTTGGAGGATGTTTATATGCAACAGCCTGACGGTTTTATCGTACCACGACTTGCAAACAAGGTTTGTAAGTTAAATCGATCCATTTATGGATTGAAGCAAGCATCACGGTCATGGAATCAGCGTTTTGATGAGATCATAAAAGAATATGATTTCGTACAAAACGCAGATGACCCTTGTGTATACAAGTAGGTTAGTGGGAGAGCACTTACTTTTATTGTCCTTTATGTCGACGACGTATTGCTTATAGGCAATGACATTCCCATGCTAACGTCGGTGAAAGCTTGGCTTTCATTAAAATTCTCCATGAAAGATCTGGGAGAAGCAGCCTTTATTCTTGGAATAAAGATCTACAGGGATAGATCTAGAAAGCTGCTTGGACTCTCCCAGAGTACATACATTGATAAAGTGTTGAAGCGATTCAACATGGAACAATCCAAGAGGGGATTGGTTCCAATGGTACGTGGTACCTCTCTGTCTAAGGACATGTGTCCTAAGACTCAGGAAGAGAGAGACAACATGAGTCGGATACCGTTCGCCTCGGCAGTCGGATCGATCATGTATGCCATGATATGTACACGACCTGATGTCTCATATGCTTTGAGCATGTGCAGTCGCTATCAGGCCGATCCAGGTGAAGGTCACTGGACAGCAGTTAAGAATATCCTTAAGTATCTTAAACGAACTAAGGATGCTTTCTTAATTTATGGAGGTGGAGAACTTGCGGTATCTGGGTATACCGATGCAAGTTTCCAAACCGACAAGGATGACTACAAGTCGCAATCCGGGTACATTTTTTGTTTGAATAACGGAGCAGTGAGCTGGAAATCTTCCAAGCAAGATACTGTTGCCGATTCAACAACAGAAGCGGAGTACATCGCTGCATCTGAAGCAGCAAAGGAGGCAGTTTGGATCCGAAAGTTCCTAATCGGATTAGGAGTAGTTCCGTTAGCAGCTGAGCCCGTTCCATTGTATTGTGACAATAACGGGGCTATAGCACAGGCTAAGGAACCAAGGTCTCATCAACGGTCCAAGCATGTTCTTCGACGTTACCATCTGATTCGGGAGATTATACATCGTGGCGATGTAAAGGTCGAGAAGGTCACATCAGATGACAACATTGCAGATCCGCTGACGAAGGCTGTTCTTCAGCAAGTTTTTGAACGACACATACATAGTTCAGGTATTAGATGCTTGAGTGACTGGCTATAGGCCAAGTGGGAGATTGTTAGACATTGTGTCCCATAGCGTCACTGTTTGTAAATGATATTGTATTATTGTACAAAATTAACTATGTGATAATGAAATTGCCTTTTGCCGTTTTGTAATATTATTTACTTTGATTTATAAATGGCGAAAGTCCATATGATTAGTACTGGATTGAGATGATATGAGACAGTATCAATCCATAAAAGTTTAATCATTAAATATCCCTAGTCGGAGTATTATCGAGATCGGACATCGATAATGCGGAATAGACTAGTATTGCGCTTGTGCACGTTGTGAGGGCACAACGACATAGTTCTCATATATTTAAGTATTGGATACTTATGCAAGTGCGATAGGAGGTTGTGTTTTACCGATGGTACGGAAAACAGCTTCGCTCTGGATAGACCCCGCGGAATCCCATTGGTAGTATGTCTAGGTGTCTATGGGAGGCCGCATCAGGGTAGGTATATATGGTCTTAACCTGAGACTTACATCGCTAGTACTTGCGACAATCGGTAAACTTTGGTTTTGGTGGTTGGGGACCTTAACCGGTTCTGTGTACACCTCTTCTGGGTTTATCGAGAATCGTAGTGTACTGGATGTGATGTCAAGATGGAAGTATCGCTTCAGACATATGGAGGTGATGATCACGCAGGACACAGAACTAGTACTCTATAAAAGGTTGCAACCGTCGGGACAATATGACTAGGTCAGGATTGTCCGATTTAAAGAGACTAGTTGCTTGATGTCCGATATATGTTCGTACGGGGCAGACACATCTCCAGCCCCAGGCCTAGCATGTGATCATCCGATACTGGATTGATGTACTCAATACTACGGTATACTACGCTTGATATAGATCTTATATTCCTATAAGAATATTTCTGGAGAATTGGGTAGGCATGGCGCTTTGCTAGAAGCCAACCTTGTCTTGTGAATCGGTAAGAACGTAGTACGAGGTACGTGCGTGTTCGGATTATCCGACGACCGTATTTACTGCCAACATATCCGGAGATCTCTTGGGTCGCTTCCTGAAGATTCACCTATGATATTTGATTCGGACTTAATTAATCTTGGATAATTGCGGAGAAACTTTATCTCGGATAAAGTGCATTATTTAGAGAGAGAGCGATTAATTTGGAATTAATCGATGAAATTATTATATTCGATATAATAATCGAAATTCGATTTCGACGCGAAATTAAAATTAGATTTTAATTCGGGCATACGAGTTAATTTAGAATTAATTCGTTAGCGACGTAAACAATAATTTCGCTAGGCCCGATTATTTATTTAAATTCGATTTAATTAACGTCGCGACGTAAGTTCGGTATTTCGAAAATATCGAACCCGAACGCGTGAGTGCACGTGGGCCCACTTTCATTTGGAAACGTGTGGGGCCCACATGACACATGTCATTATATGTATTATTTTATTGATGATGCATTGCATGGTGATAATGTACAATACACTCAATTGTTTTGCATGGAATTTGAGTGTTTGACACTCTAAGCCATTGCATGGTTGGTGTCATAATTTTATTATTAATTAATAAACATTATGGCATAAATATAAATTGATTTTTGGTAACAAAATCAATTAACAAAAACTCTCTTTTCTCTCTCACATTGCCGAAAACTGCATGCAGTTTTTGCTCTCCATCTTCTTCATTTTGGTTGTCTAAAACTTGAAGATATTGAGGTTGTTTGGAACATATACTCACATGCAAGGCTAGCACCTAACAAGGGATCAAAAGAGGTGATAGGGAAACCATCATAGAGCAAGGAATTCACAAAGCTTGGAGCTTTCCACCTCTTCTCATCTTGGCCGAATCATCCCAACCTTGGAGCTTCCATTTTGGTTTGATTTTCTTCATCACTAAAGCAATGTAAGTATGATTCCGCCATACTTCATCTTATATATATATATATTCAATGTTGTATTTCAAATGCTTAATCTTTCCTTGGGACATATTATAGAAACCAACAGACCAAAGATTCTAACTCTTCTCTCATTTCCCGACATTGGGTATTCTCCTCAGGTCGGGGGTCGGTGATTTCCACTTCTGTAAGCTCATCCTCTATTTCTTTCCTCTTTCGCCTTACGACTTCGGTGATGCACAATGTTTCCTTCGAAGTTATTAAAAGTAGCTCTTTTCCATTCTCTACCATCTACAAATAATCCCACCTTCATCCATGGTCAGGAATTTCATCTCTAATTAGTAACTCGACATGGCTGTCATTAACATCATCATAAAGAGCGTCCTCATCTTCTAATATTATTGGCATTGGTCGAGACTTCTGGATCCTCGAGGCTCTATCTTTGGTCATCACCTTGGGGACGTTGATTCGACAATAATTCTTTATGGCACTATTTGAATCTCCATCAAGTATTCTTCCTCATATAATAGTAAATAGAGGTTGTTGCTCCCGAATCTGGCTTACTCTAATGGCCTCATGATATATGCAGTCGTCAACGTAGCCATTTCTAACCAGATCCTCGACCCGTTCTTGCAAGTCCATTTCGGTCCCATGGCCCTGAAATTGTGATGGGAGCAATAAGCTATGTTGTCATTACTTTCAATTGGGAACCTCTTAGGGTCGGGCTCTATCGACAGCCCCTTATCTTGAATCTCTCGAGCCACTTGAGACAACGGTCTGTTGGGAGCAGTATTTATTGTGCCCTAGTTACATGGGCAACCTTAATTGAGGGCCTTATTTTTGGCTTCGGGTTTCTCTGGGCAATTGGCCTAAATTTCTACGGCCTCAGACCCGGCCATATCCAGCCGTCGTCTGTTGGGATATATGCCATAGAGCTTCATTTAATGTAAACAAAATTATTTATTATGAAATAAAATATGTATTATTCATTTATCAATATGTTTAATTTAAATCGCTTATTGTAAATTATCTTGTTTACTCTTGATTACTCATGTGCCTTCAGACTTAGTGTATGAATGTCATACACAAGAGGATTTAAGTCAGAAGTTAGTAATATAAAATAATCCATAAAGAGCAGACAAAACATGTACTTTATTTACGGTTTATCTATAGCTGCAGTTCATTATATAATTGTATGGCGACCTTGATCCGAGATCGTTTATGTGGTGATATGAGAATGAAAGCACCTTGTATGATATGATCATATAGGAGTGGACCGAGATGTAAATGAATTTCTTAAAATATCTGTTAAATAAAGAAATTCATTTCAATCTACTAGATGCTCATATATGGATTGATCTAAATCCTGAGTACTGCGAACTCTTGCATGACATGCTATGTCCTTTGATTTACAGAGGTGAGGTTGGTGTAGCAATCTCGACCAATAGCTACTTGCTTTGGGGACATAGTTTGGTATGTAGCTGTGGATGTTTTACATAGATATGGAGTTCACTCCTTCTTGCGAGAAGTATATGAGTATCTTCCTTAATGATTGATTTGGTACTTGAACGATTAAAGCGCACTAGTCTTTCTATTACGAATAGAAATATTAATATTCATAATAGTTATTAATAAATTATTCATCAGAGAATCGACGGTACTTAAGGTAAATATAATTAGAGCGGTATAACGGATAATTTGACCCGACTCTAATTATAAGATACTCGTGAAGGGCCAATCCATGTGTAATGACTATATCGATGGACACGGACGTAGTTCGACATATTTTTTCTATCTACGGCAACGAGAGTGCAGCTTAGGATTTTTAGTGGAATAACCCGAAGTTAATAATTCAAAATATTTAATTAAATAGTTTAATTAATATTCATGGATTTTTGGAGCTCAGAACCGTAGGTCCATTTGGTCTCTGTGCTAGCTCGATATACTATAATAGATTAAATATAAATGGATAGTCTCATTATATACTCACATACATATATTATTATTAATGTGATTAATAATATATTTTGTCACACATGAAACTTTATATTATATTTAATATAGGTTTTTTATTTAATAAATGATTATGAGATAATCATTTAATTTAATAAGTATATTAAATGGCTTGATATATCATTTTTGGTGATGTAGAATTTTTCAAATATGATTCATAAAAATTCAACATCTCATTAATGACATTTACACCTAATTTTGACTAACAAACATTGTCATTATGATGACAATTAATAAATTAGTTGTTGTAAAAATTAGGTATAGAGAATTAAGGGTGGCCGAATTTTACATGTGTGGGCTTATGGTTTTTGTTCAATTTTTGACAATATTTTATCCTATATATAAAATGATAAGTATGTTATCATTTTACTTTAATTTTCATTATTGAAAAATCTAGCCATCCTTTTTTCTTGCTTTCTCTAAAATGTTGAAAGAAAAAGAAAAAAATAAAAACAAAAGGAAAAATTCTGGTGTGATATTCTTAATCTCTAAAGAGTTTAGAGATTGATTTTGTGAGTCACGCCCACCATTGTTTTTGTTGGTTGCGAGACATAGCACAGAAGATCGTTCGGTGTCGAAACATAAATGGATATTTCAATGGTGTTGAGAAGTAATATGTCAAAGAAAAATCAGACCTTAAATACTATTACATCACACGCAAATTACAGGCTGTTTTGGGTGAGTTGTGCGCGCATTATGGGTGCAAAACGATTCATATCTAAGTTGCTGTTTGGAGGCTATTCTGGGGCTGAAAATTGCTAAAAATAGAAACAAAACATCAGACCAAGGGCTGGTCAGGTTCGACTAAGAGATGGAGAGAGAAAAAAATTTCAAGGTCGATCCCGGCGCCCAAAGTGTTTCTGCTACGCGAAGAAAAACGTTTCCTATAGTTGGCATCAAGAGTGAGGTTGAAAAGTATTCGTAACCCTTGTCTTTTTAATTAAAACTTTCTATTTTTAATGATTTATATGAGATATAAATTGTTGGTATGTATGTTGTGATGAGTAGACACATTTTAATATTCATGTGATGGATGTTTGTTTTAATATTCATGTGATGATTGTTTGTTTTAGATTCATGTGATGAATATATTGCATTGATCGTTAATTTTTTTCGTCTCTTATTTTTATGTTATTTATGGTTTTGGAAATTTAAGGCCATAAGGCCAAATTTTACAAGTGTTGTAAATTTATTTCCTATGTAAAAATTTCAAGTTGTAACATTCTATGTCATTCGGAGAGCCGATGCCGCAAATGACTCAACGCCATTCCATGGAGCGAGATTTGAAGACCAAGGGATGCCTTGGAAATTTTTTTACTAATTAGATTAATATAAGAAAAAATAATAGCCCGGTCAATGTAATTTTATTGCCTTGGTTACTTCTTGATAACTTGGAAAATAGGCGGCGTCGCAATATCCTCAACGCAATGTCGCGTCGCACATGCCTGTTGTTTGAGCATCTCGACGCTCAACATCCTGCATCGTGACTCGGACTGGAATTTGCATTATGTGTGGTTTTTCTACTACAAAGCGTCGCTACGCTTTGACGAGCGTCGCGATGCCAGTTTGTTATGTTTATATTTATTCCAAAATATTGAATAACATGTCATATTGCTTAGGGTGCCTACTCTTGCATTTTCACATGCCATAATATGTTTGAGATGCATAGATATTCTAGTTATAAAATGTGATTTTATGAAATTTAAGAGTTAAATTGGAATATGATATGCATGGAAATAAATTAATAAGATTAATTAGTTTAATGGTATAGAATTGGAAATTCAAAATTTAATTCATATGAGCTTTATTAGTGCATTATGTTTTCCATTAATATATCAGATGGAAATATGGACGTAAATTCCATAACCAATTCCGAATGGACGGTAGTGTGGTCTGCACTCGGGATACAATTCCAAGCGCTATTGGAATTTATGACGCGTTTATATTAATTAAATAGTTTAATTAAAATTTTATCCATTTTTTAAATTATAAATTTTAAACCTGTTAGTGAACTAATATTTTAAGTGTTAAAATGAATTAGGTCACTAAACTAAACTTAATTAAATTAGTTTAATTAAGTAAAATATTAATGGAGACTAATGAATATTAGTGAATACAAATTTCAAGAGTTAAAATTGGTTAGATTACTAATTATACAGTAGTATTAAGTAGAGTTATGTTTTAGTCGCGCATAAACTTATTGACACTAGTGAATTAAAATATTAGATATTTTAAGTAGAAACTTTAAATTAAAAATAGTGAGTGGGAGAGGGACATACGACAATATATCCCGCGATCTCTGTTGTTAGTCCGAAAACATGAGATTCAAAATAGAGGTGGTAATTTGGGTTATGATTCATTTATTCGTTCGATTTGATTCGCTTTAAAGCGAATATGAGTTTGAAAAATGGATTCGTTTAATAAATGAGTCAATTTAATTCAATTCGTTTATTAAACGAATCGAATACGAATTTAAGCTCATTGATTTGTTTATTCGTTTATGATTCATTTTATTATTTTCTTTTACTAGTTATTGTTATTTTTTAATTAAGACTCGATAAATTATGACTAATTACTATAGTAAAAATAATATTGTCGATATTTGGTAAGGTATTTTTAGTAAATATATTAATTTTATATTTCATGTATATATATTTATGAAGAATTAATGTAAATAAATTATGGTAAATAATGTTATTAAATAATATCATGACTAAATGAATATTCATATTCGATCCATTTAATAAACGAATTGAATACGAATACTGATATTAGGACTCATTTAATAAACGACTCGAATACGAATCCATCTTATTTTGATTCGATTCATTTAGGATTCATTATAAATTCGATTCGTTGATTCATTTTGCCACTCCTAATTCAAAAGGCGTCTCGAGACGACTTTTTTTTAATCCTCCTACGGATGATGTCCATTTTGGGTCATTATCAAGTTTGGATTACGAGAGGATAGGAACTCTAGATGTATCTGGTGAACTGACCTACCCTACGGCGGTACTTCACTAGTTAAGTCCAAGAGTTCCGAAACAATGGGTTACATTTACAAAGGAATGATTAAAATGTTAATCGAAATTTCTTGATCAAATCAAACAATGGTTGGTTAATATAGGAATAAGAGTTATTCCCACATAAATTAATCAATTGAGATTGTCTCGATCTATCATGCAAATACTTGACCTACCTACAGTGACACTTATTTATTAGGGGTGGCAAAACAAATCAACGAATCGAATTTGTATCGAATCCTAAACGAATCGAATCAAAATGTGAGGGATTTGTATTCGATTCGTTTATTAAACGAATACTAATATCAGGATTCGTATTCGATTCGTTTATTAAACGAATCGAATATGAATATTCATTTATTCGTTTAGTCAATGATATTATTTAATAAAATAATTTACTACACTTGATTTACATTAATTCTTCATAAATATATACATATGAAATATGTAATTAATATATTTACTAAAAATACTTCACCAAATATTAAAAATATTACTTTTTCTATGATAATTAGCTATAATTTCTCGAATCTTAATTGAAAATTAATAAGAACTAGTAAATAAAAATAATAAAACGAATCCTAAACGAATAAATGAATTAATAAGCTTAAATTCGTATTAAACGAATCGAATCGAATTGACCCATTTATTAAACGAATCCATTTTTTCAAACCCGTATTCGCTTTAAAGCGAATCGAATCGAACGAATAAATGAATCCTGACCCAAATTGCCACCCCTATTATTTATGGGATGATAGATTTCCGTGGCATAATAATATTTTTTAGATTTCTAATTCATTTTACATGGTCCATGCATCATGTTTAATTTTATGCCAAAATATTTGTGATGATTTTAATATGCGATGGATGGATATTAAATGCATGTTTATTTTATTTTATTTCAGCCATGGTTTCTCCAATTATTGCTATTCTCTCTAATAACAAGTTAACGAGAGAAAACTATGTTAAATGGAAAAGTAACATGAACGCCATCTTGACGGAGGAATGTCCTCCCGAGCTAGCCAGAAATTCTGGCCAAGCTGTGCGCGATGCCTATCAGAAATGGGTCGCGGTCAATGAGAAAACCCGCCGCTACTTGCTAGCAGAGATGTTTGAGGTTCTTGCTGCAAAGCATGAGCCAATGGCGATAATATCTTTGATGATACAATCATTACAGGGCATGTTCGGGCAGCCTTTTGGAGCGACAACGTGATGAGGCTATGTCCTCAGCAATGACCGCAAGGATGAAGAAAGTGACATATGTCCGAGAGCATATTTTGAGGATAATGACCTATCTCTACACGGTCGAAACTCATGGAGCTCATATTGTTGAACGTAGCCATGTGACCATGATCATGGAAACTCTTCCAAAAAGTTTCCTGTAGTTTAAAAGAAACTATTTTATGAACATGTTATCTTTCACTTTGACTCAACTGCTAAATGAGTTCACCCATTATGAGTCCATGCTGGTGGATCCTCGAAAGCCCAATGGAGAGATAAATGTTTCTGAATCTTCTAAATTTGCAAAGAAGAAGAAGAAATGCACTGGGAGGGCTAAGGAAAAGCCCGTGAAGAAGAAAAGCTCCAAGGATGCCAAGCCTAAAGGAAAGTGTTTCCATTTGCAATAATGATGGGCATTGGAAAAAGGAACTGTCCTAAAGACCTTGCTGAGCTGAAAGAGAAGAAGGTCACAAGTAAATACGATTTACTTGTCATCCAGTCTCTATTAGTGGATGATGATAAATCTGTATGGATTGTTGATTCTGGAGCCACTAACTATGTTTTTTCCTCTTTGCAGCTACTTGATTCATGGAAGGACCTTGCTGAAGGTGACTACACTATGAGGGTCGAGATATGGGATGCCCTTTCAGCAAGAGCAGTGAGAGTTTCTAGTTAAAACTTTTTAAATAATGGTTATTTATGTTTGAACAATGTCTTATATATTCATGATTTTCGCAGGAATTTGATTATTGTTTCTAAAATTTTGGGTGATGTTTTTTCCGTTTCATTTAATAATAATTTGGTTATTATTGGTAGAAATGGATTAACTATATACACATGAAACTATGAGAATAATCTATATGTGTTAAGGTTGTTAACACATAATTTATTGCTCAACACTGAAATGTTTAAGGTTGAAAAACCTAAAACAAAACGGCAAAAGATTTCTCACGATTGACACATATCGGTGACATCTTAGACTTGGTCATATTAGCCTTGACCGAATAGATAGGTTGATAAAGAACGGAGCTTTAAACCAGTTAAAGATTGGAACTTTACGAGTCTGCGAATCATGTCTAGAAGGAAAGATGACCAAAAGTCCTTTTACTGGAAAAGGTATAAGAGCCAGCCAACCACTTGAGCTAATACATTCAGACGTTTGCGGACCGATGAATGTAAAAGCCTGAGGAGTTTATGTATACTTCATCACATTTATTGATGATTATTCTATATATGGGTACATTTACCTAATGCAACACAAGTCATATACCTTTGAAAAGTTCAAAGAGTATCGTGTTGAGGTTGAGAAATAATTAGGTAAGACGATAAAAAATCTACGATCGGATCGTAGAAGAGAATACTTTGATAGAGATTTTGAGGAATTCTTAGTTAAGCATTGGATAATATCTCAACTCACAGTACATGAAACACCACAACATAATGTACTTACAGTTCACTACCTAGTTCATTCTAGGGATATGCATTACAGACAACAATGTACATCCTTAATGTAGTTATATCCAAGTCTGTTCCTAAGACTCCCTTAGAGTTATGGAGTGGTCGTAAAGCTAGTTTATGATATTTTCGCATATGGGGGTGTCTAACACATATATTGAAGAATAAGACTACAAAGTTAGAGCCACGCTCTTAGGTGTGCCTATTTGTAGGTTATCCTAATGAGACTAGAGGTGGGTTCTTTTATAGTTCGAAAGACAACAAAGTGTTTGTGTCGACAAACGCTACTTTTCTTGAGAAGGACTATATGAGAGAGTTCAAACCTCGAAGTAAAGTGTTACTTGAGGAGTTACTTGCTGGTTCTACCAACACATCATCATCAACAAATATTAACAGAAATAAAACACCTTCGACATTTGAGCGTCAAATGTAAGTATGTCAGAATGATTTTCCATCTAGACACAGTGAGAGGGTTGTAAGATAACCTGATCTCTATCTAGGAGTTGGAGAGGCACAAGTTATCACATCTAATGATGGTGTAGATGATCCATTATCCTATCATAGTGCAATGGATGATTCTAATAAAGAGGAATGACTCAAATCCATGAACCTCGATATGAAGTCTATATACTCCAACTCAGTCTGGGAACTTATAGACCAACCTGATGGGGTAAAACCCATAGGTTGTAAATGGATCTACAAGAGAAATAGGGGAACAGATGGGAAGGTACAAACCTTTAAGGATAGGTTAGTGGCCTTTGGTTATACCCAGAAAGAGAGAGTTGACTATGAGGAGACTTTCTCGCCAGTAGCTATGCTCAAATCCATCTGTACTATTCTCTTCATTGCCATATATTATGACTATGAGATTTGGCAGATGGACATCAAGACTGAATTCTTGAATGGAAATCTTGATGAGTGTATCTATATGGTACAACCAAAAGGGTTCATAGCCCAATGTCAAGAGCAAAAGGTTTGCAAGCTGCGAAGTTCCATTTATGGACTCAAACAAGTATTTCGATCTTGGAACATAAGATTTGATACCATGATCAAGTCTTATGATTTTGAGCAGAATGTCGATAAGTTTTTTTGTATACAAGAGCGTCATTGATGGAAATGTGTTTTTTCTCATTTTGTACGTCGATGATATTTTACTAATTGGGAATGATGTAAGAATATTATCGGACGTGAAAACTTGGCTAGCTAATCAATTATAATAAAATATTTGGGAGATGCCAGTTATGTACTTGGGATCCGGATTCTTCGGGATCGCAAGAGACGACAGTTAATTATGTCTTAGACATCCTATATCGACAAAATCCTTGTGCGATTTATGATGCAAAATTTCAAGAAAGGTAATTTGTCTTATCGACATGGAATTCATTTGTTGGTAGTCTCATGTATGCTATGTTATGCATGAGACCGGACATCCACTTTACAGCAGGAGTAGTCAGTAGGTTTCAGTCTAAGATTAGATCATTGGGTGACAGTAAAACATATTCTTAAATATCTTAAGAGAACGAGAAATTATTTGCTTGTATATTCTGGTGAGGATATGATCCTCAGGGGACATACTGACTCTGATTTTCAGACGGATGTCGATTCTAGGAAATAAACATCTGGATCATTGTTTACCCTAGGTGATGGGGGCCATTGTGTGGAGGAGCATAAATGAATCTTGTATTTTCGACTCTACCATGGAGGCTGAGTATGTAGCAGCATGTGAATCAACTAAGGAAGTAGTCTGACTTCGAAAATTCTTGGGAGATCTAGAAGTTGTTCCATACATGGATAAACCACTCATATTTTATTATGATAATAGTGGTGCAATGGCAAAATCCAAAGGACCAAGAAGCCACAAGAGAGGAAAACATATATAGAGAAAATATCATCTCATAAGGGAGATAGTACAGAGATGGGAAGTTTTTATCTTAAAGATTGCGGCTCGAAGATTACATCCGCAATCTAATCCGTTTATAAAGACCTTGTCAGCTAAAGTGTTTGAAGGTCACTAGAGGGTCTAAGATTACATGACATGTCCCATTTTCTATAGTGCAAGTGGAAAATTGTTGGGATATATGTCATAGAGTTTCATGTAATAAGTAAACAAAATTATTTGTTATGAAATAAAAGATGCATTATTCATTTATCAAAATGTTTGATTTAAATCGCTTATTGTAAATTATCTTGTTGACCATTGATTACTCATGTGCCTTCAGACTTAGTGTATGAGTGTCATACACAAGAGAATTTAAGTCAGAAGTTAGTAATCTAAAATAGTCCATAGAGAGCAGACAAAATAAATATTTTATTTACGGTTTATCTATAGCTATGGTCCATTCTATAATTATACGACGACCTTGATCCGGGATCATCTATGTGATGACATGAGAATGAAGGCACCTGATGTGATCATATAAGACTGGACCGAGATGAAAATGAATTTCTTATAATATCCGTTAAATAAAGAAATTGATTTCAATCTACTATATGGTCATATATGGATTGATCTGAATCTTGAGTATACTGCGAACTCTTGTATGACGGGCTATGTCATTTGATTTACAAATGTGAGGTTGGTGTAGCAATCCCGACCAATAGCTACGTACTTTGGGGACATGATTTGATGTGTAGCTATGAACGTTTTACATAGATATGAAGTTCAATCCTCATTGCCAGAAGTAGATGAGTATTTTCCTTAAGGGTTGATTCAGTACTTGAACGATTAGAGCGCTCTAGTTTTTCTATTACGAATAGAAATATTAATATTGATAATAGTTATGAATAAATTGTTCATTAGAAAATCAATGGTACTTAAGGTAAAAATAATTAGAGGGGTATAACAGACAATTTGACCTGACTCTAATTATGAGATACTCGTGAAGGGCCAATCTGTGTGTAATGACTATATCGATGGACACCGACGTAGTTCGACATATATTATCCATCTACGACAACGAGAGTGCAGCTTCAGATTTTTAGTGGAATAACTCGAAGTTAATAATTCAGAATATTTAATTGAAGAGTTTAATTAATATTTTGGGATTATTGGAGCTCGGAATTGTAGGTCTATTTGGTCCCGTGCTAGCTCGACATACTTTAGATCTCAGCTCAGATCTGAACCATTTTGGGTGAGCTGTGCAGACGTTTTGGGTGAAAAATGGTTCAGATCTGAGCTGATGTTTGGGGCTGTTCTGGGGCTGAAAAATTGCTAAAAATAGAAGCAAAATATTAGACCAAGGGCTGGACAGATTTGGTTAAGAGATGGAGAAAGTATAAAATTTTTTCAAGGTCGATCTCGGTGCCTAAAGTGTTTCCGCTGCGAGAGGGAAAGCATTCCCTACATCGCAATCCCGTCATCATCCATTCTAATTTTTTTCTTCTCCCGAGCACTACTTCCTCGGGTTATCTTCTCCTCATCTTCCAGCAATACGAACCTTCTGGCCTACTCTAAGGTCGTAGAGTAGTATGACACTTCCTGAATTCTGAGGTGTGATCATAATCGCCCAACTTTCAACGCGCCCTTAAAACTCTCTAGGGCCTATAGGGACTAGTAAACCCTGACCTTTAAAAAGAAATTATGATATCGATCCATGAAACTTTTCATCGGCTTATCGTCCCGCTACTTCATTGTCCTCAATGACCATATCATTTTCCTTGACTCACAAGCTCATTTGAAATGACGTACAAATGACCTTAGCAGCTACAAAAACTGTTAATACTCTCAGGCATCAAGTTTCTGAACCATAGACTGGCAGACCCTCCCAGCGTTAGTAGGAATATCTTACATATTGCATGCTCGACCATGCCCTGAATCTCCATTAGTAGTAGAAACCTCTCCACTGTTATGGGTTGTGCTACGAGTGCCAATCCGGATTGTATTTATGTCTGATTCATGAATACAAACAATTTTTTTTCCATAATATTACTTATTTAATGGTAACACCTCTTGTCTTTTATATACATATTTGATCTAATTACGATTAGATATCTAATTATGATTAGATTGAAACAAAATCTAATTTAGTGATACGTGTGTATTAGACAAAGACCCTAGGATTTACAATGTAGTGCGCAGTTACAACGTAGTTTGTAATTGACATTGGTAAGTGTCACTATAAGTTTTATATCCTTAAATAAAGTTTCTGGTCAAGATTTACTAACACGGGTCGGTTAGTAAAATCCGCTGAGACCAGTATATGTCGTATATCGTGACTTGGTCTGATGGTTTATCCCAATGAACTATGAGTCTCGGGAGACTCGTATAGATATGTAGGTATTTATTTGATAAATATTAAATGACTCACTGAAGATTTCCTAATAGATGGTACACCAACGTCAATAGGAATATTCTCGAGTTGAGCGAGCATAGTGGTCATTCGAATTGAGATACCATAATGGATATATGAGTTATCCTCAACACTTTGATGGCAATCACGTCACCGATCTATTGAGATCAGACCTCTGTCTGTTCGTTGGGTGTGGACTGATGCTCATGATATCCAGTGAGTATCAAGATAGAATCCATCAGTCCTGTGTACAGAGCATAGGTATCCTACACGTTTTTGCGATCTAGTAAATCCATAGCCGTGGTATAACTTCAGAAGTGAGTTCCGAGTGTTATTTAGAGATCGTAAATTTGAAAGTCAACTATATTATACCATAAGAATTTGATGTTCTTATCTATATCCCAAGTATAATATGGATAACATGTGACAGAGGGATTATACGTATGCAATGACCTCGACTTGCATAGTTTAGCGAGATTATCCGTGGCCGTCATAATTCATGAGTGGGTGAATTATGGACACGAAATTGGATTTCGTGACAGATAAACCTAAACTTAGAGAGTCCCACAATATGAAGTGTACTCGTTGAGCACTTGGGCAACGCGTTATGAATAATATAGATTATTCATAATACTTCACCGAATTAAATGAGTTAATTCGAGTCGTTTAAATGGTTAAATAAAAATACATGCATTATGGGTATTTCAGTCAATTGATAATAATGTGTATTTATATTTGATATAAAATTTGATTTGATACATATTAATTATTTGTCAAATGAGATTTTGACACATGTCATTAATATATGTATTTTTTATTTAACGTAAATAAAAATACATATATAATAATAATCACATTAATTAATTATTTAGGCATTTAAATGTTAAATATCTAGATAATTAAATTAAATCAATATTACATAATTGTTATGCAATATGTTTGATTATTATTGATTACATGTGGCATGGTTTTATTAAGCTTAAAGTTTACAAATTGGATTTGTTAACTTAAAGGTTATTATTATTTAATTAGATTAAAAAATGACCAAATGACCAAATTGCCATTCTTTCTCACCCTAAGTTGGTTTTGGCCTTGTATTTAAAGTGAAAAATTTTGTTTTCTTCATTCATTCACCTCCATGGTCGAACCTAATCTCCATAAAAGCTCCCAAAATTTTCTTGAAGAATCAAGGAAGAAAGTGAAGAAAATCAAGAAAAAATTTAAGGAATTTAGGAGATTAGGAGATAATCTTCATAACTCTTAAACTTAGAAAACTTGTTTCTTGTTCTTGAATATCTAGAATAGTTCTAGGGTTTCTTCATTTCTTAGATTTTGGGGTTTTTTGATTTGGAGGATGGATTTGGAGGCTAGATGCTTGTGTGAAGTTAGATTAGATAATATTATTGTAATATTAGTTCAATTTTATCATTTGATGACTTGTTGCCATTCTAGAGTATTATGACCACTCTTTTAACTCATAGAATTTTTATTGGGTTCTTCATTTGTAGTGACTTTGGATGGTGTAACAATTAATATGATTAAAGTTGAGAAAATTGGATTTAAAGCATGAAAAATGATATTTTTGTTACAAAAATCAGATCTGGAAATTCTGTATTTTTGGTGATGAAAAGTATGTTTTATAAATGTATTGGATGTGTTTTGGGCTTTGGAACAATTGCCAGAAATTGTTTCGGAGTTGAAATATGCGAAAACGGCAAAAAATGACGTTACCGGGTGAGTTTCGGGCTTACCGGGTATCTGCTGTCCAAACAGTGAATTGGCCACTTTTTGGTCAGCCCATGAACTGCCCAAGCACCATTGGAGCTGACCTGGGCAGCCCCCATGTGTGTTGGTGGGTCGGTTCGGACAAAAATGTGTTTTATGCCATTTTGCGGAAAAACATTTTCGTAAAGGTTTTGCGATGTTCTTTGGCTATTTATGTTGTTATTTGATATCGAATAAATATGTTTAGGTAAAATATGAATAAATTATTCATATTTCATATTGAATAATTTATTCGGTAATTTAAAAAGTTTTAAAATTATGATTTCACCCGAACCGCAGCTTCTGCTACGCTCGAGCCAAAACCCTAACAAAAATGGTATCAGAGCAGGTCTGAACCTTCATCCATTATATTTGTCATGCTTGATATATGATATATAATCCAATTTGGATGTTTGCACATGCATGTAATTTAGATGTTTCTTGACTTTTAGTTCTACGTTAACGGGAAACTTGACGGAAATTTAATGGTTAAGTTAAGTTATGTTTTCTAAGGTAGAATTGAATTGTTTAGAAATTGATCTAGATTATATTTTGCATTTGATGTAGAGTAATGCTTTCTTGAGGAATATCCACGCTTAAATAAGGCAGTAAAGTGACGTATTGGATGCATGTTTCTTGGTCTATCTTGTCAATACGGTTTATGGGTATCTTTCTATGGCTGTATCCGAGAAAGTGCCAAAGCAGTGAGAGTGTAGTTGATAGAATTTTATCCATACCAGATGTATATCTGATACTAGACAAATTCAAGTGAAGTGGAAATCCTGAATGTGCCAAAGCTGTCAGGACTACATCGGTAGCTTGAGTTTGTCATTGGCCAGTGAATCCTTGATACGCCTCCTTGTGAACATGCCAAAGTTTTCATAACGAGAAACGGTCAGGACCAAAATCAGGAGTCACAGTGAGTGTGATTGACAATGAATTGTCTACCTAATGAATATACGTAGGCGAGATCGTGCCAAAGCTGTGAGTCGAAATATATTCATGGGGTCCACTTCTCACTATGGAATTTGATTTAATTATTGAATTCTCATTTCCATTGGGGATTACGGTATTACGTAAAGTAGTGGGAGACGTTGCCGGGTTAAAAATCCATAACTAAAATAGTGTGTAATATTATGGAAATTGCCGCTTGTTTGTTTTCCTTTATTCTATATTGTTATTAGAATTAAACTTCTAATCCACTGTATACATATTATTTGAATATGTTTTCTGACTTCACTTATGGTTGCGAATTTCTAGAATATGTTCTAGAATGTTAGTAGACTTGGATATTGTTAGATTAGTCTAAACCATCAGAAACTGTTGTTCCGATTTTCTTGAAAATCAAGATGGTTAGTGACTTAGTTACTAAGTCACGATAAATAATCTAAATAGATATCTATTTTAGGATATAATTATCTAGAGAGTATAGTTTCTTGTGTGGTAAGAATTGACGTGAATTAGTTCATGTCTCGAGATTCTTGACTGGCATTAAGAAAACTCCATTAGGTATTTGTTTATCTTATAATGACATTTCTTGGCTTTAGTGACTTTTAGAAGTCACGTGTTTGACACAGTTTGCTAATCAATTATTTGCAATTGTTGTGAATAATTGAAGGTAAATTATAAAGCTAAAGAAATGAGATGTGTATAGTTGTGTGTACAGATTATCGATTCTCACAATACGACAACTATATGTATTGGATACCAGATCTCCCATCTAGTTATTTTAAAATATTATTTAATGATTGTTTTGATATTTGATATCAGAACTTGCGACTATTTGATAGTTACTTGTTCTTTATAAATAATTGTTACATATTTTAATATGACTAATAGTGTCATTGATGAAAAGATAAACATTAAGAAAATATTCAGTTAACTAAATAACTTAGATCAGTGATTTATGAGATTTTATCACATAAGCATTAGATGCTTATTCAGTATGGTAAAGGATGGTCTGATACAAGATCACACCATATATCTTTATCCATTTAATGAATATTGTATTCAGGATGTGATTAAATCTCATTTAACCAATGATCGTCATTGGACCACAGATTTATTAAACTAATACATTGGATGTATATAGTTTAATGAATTATAAATTGCCTTGGATAGTTTTATTTACTTCGTAACTTAGTTAATGAGTTGTCATGACTTAGTTGCGTGTTTCTAAAAGAATATATATTGAACGTCTTGAATAGTTCGAGAACTTTCAATATATTTCTGATGAAACGCGGATAGAATATTTTGAATGGATCAAAGATATTCTATTTGAAGTGTTGAAAACTATATTTTAAAATTCATTGTGAGTCTTTGAATTGTTCAAGGATGTTTGATATGATCAAACATATGAATTTATGGCAATTAGTTCTAAGGTTATTCAATGAATTTGATTCTTACTCGATATTATTCTTCTACGATTCCATCGTGATGGAATTGATCAGTGGGAGAAATCGAATCTTATATGATTTGATTCGTTTGATATTGAGTGTTACCGAATTAGTTTCAATACTCTTGGTGATATGCTCCAGTAACACTAATTCATCATTTTAATTAATGTTCCATTAGTTTCTACAGTTATGTATATGATATGTATAGGTAGAAAATTCGAATCTTGAAAGGTTTGAGATTTGAATCTTTCTTTTGTATAATAATTATATAATTGAAAGTACTTGCGCCTCGGAGGTATAAGCAAAAGTTTATCATTTATTCTATTTAATAGAATATTGTATTCTCTTTGATAGAATATATTTTCTGCGATCCCGAGTAATAAAATTATTTTATTACTTGGTGTGTAACATTAGATGTTAATGATTGTAGAAAAGACTTGACTTATTGAAGTTAATTGTGAGAGTGATAAACGATAAATGGAACTATGTAATTAATAAAATGAAGACCCTGAAACATCTTTCGTATAAGTTCAATAGGATGTCAGAATTATTTACAAAGTATTTGATACTTAATGGTTCTGCTTGTTTTCTTATTGAAGAAAATTATCCTATAACTTATAGTGAGAGTCATATTTGATATCTATTTTGGAAGTTAACATTGAACTATAGATTTAAGATTGTTCGTAGCTTACTACAATCAAGTTTTGAACTTGATTAAGCTTTCGTTATGAATCGTTCATAAAATGTGCAAATTGTTTGCGCAGCAAAAGCAAAGTGAGCTTATTAAAGGTTTGACCTTTATAGTATGACAGTGAGAAAGGTTATACTCAGTAATCTATTGTAGATTCTAAGGAAACTTGTCTCTAGTCATACTAATTGAATAATTAAAGATCTGTTGGTTAATGTTGATATTAAACTATGTATTTTAGCTAAAGAATGCAAAGTCGCGTTCCTGAATGGTTTCTTCGAATAAGAGATCCATTGTGATTTCTTTGTTTGAAGAGTTCATTCTAGAATGGCCTTGGAGTTTGTATTCTGCTAAGATCACAGTTTGATATATCAGCTTATAGAGCCTATTGTAGACACATGTGAGCTTTCCGAAAATCTGTGTTTTCTAATTTTGATAAGAGTCAGATTGTCTGATTTTATCAAAGTATAGAGAATTCATTTATGATGGTAGGTGTGGGAACACAGAAACTGGGCGACCCATGCTGTTCCGGGCTCACGGCCCAGTTGGGAGTACGGAGTAGCCCGCATGGGACTAAACCGGAGAATAAAGGAGTTACAACCCGGTGTGAACCAGGAAAATGAGATTTAAGGCCGCACTCACCCCTCGCAAGGGAAGACCTCAAATCGTTGGGTTCGGAATGGTCCCTTACTTATGCCACTTGTAATGGTATGATTTGTGCAATAATTTAATCGAATCTAGCAGCATACATTCTCAAGGGTATTCTATTTCACATGCATAAATCAAAAGTTCATCCAAGTTCACATGTAACACATCTTCATATTTGCATACAACCTATTTGCATACAATCTATATCCAAATTTGTATACAACCTATTTACATATAATCTATGTCTGAATTTTCATGCATAAAGATAAATTGACATACGGAAAGCATACAATTTCACATTGGTAGGCACAGAAGCACAAACAAATAGCATTCATACAAGCATGCATATTAAGGAAATACAATTAAGCGCATAACGGAAATAGATAACTAAAGAGGTAATACAAATGCATAAGGTAAAAAGAGACAACTATATGCTAAAATAGACATGTCGTGATGTGATGCAGAAAAGATATCTAGAATTGACACGAACATATGCGTGGGCATTTTTCCAAGTGGTACGTGGAATTGTATCCCGAGTACAGATCATACTACCGTCCATTCGAAATCGGCTATGAAATTTATGTCCGGGTTTCCATCCTATATACCACGAGAAATAATACCCAAATGCTATCATAACATGGGTACACCAATGATAATAGATCGAGCCAAGACAAGGATAGATGATGCAATCAATAGATGAAAGACGCGGTAAATATCGTGGTAAAGGTAGCCTTTTAGGCTTTTCTTCCCCCAAATGGAGAACGTTTTAGTCCAACACCATAAGCCCATGCGCTTTTCATTACAATGCGTACAAAGATAAAGATAACTATATGGAACTTCGTAATGCATGCGTAAATGAAGCAATGATGCGCAAAAGAATAAGTGGCATAGTGAGAAGCGCGGCAAGACATCGTGGTAAAGGCTTTTAACCCCTTGACATAGAGGACCTTTAATCCAACTTATCAAGCCCATGCACAAATAACACAATGCATATATAAAAAGTAAAGACAATGATATCAGACTTCGTGTATCCGATTGAACATATCTCACATCCAATCGAATATACATTATCCGGCGCGGCAAAGCATCGTGGTAAAGGATTTTAACCTCTCAAAATAGAGGACCTTTAATCGGACTTACTAAGCCCATACGCTAATAACACAATGCATATAAGAAAAAGAGAACAACAATATCGGACTTCGTATACCCGATTGAACACATCTGACATTCAACCGAATATACATCATCCGGCACGGCAAATCATCGTGGTAAAGGATTTTAACCTCTCAAAATAGATGACCTTTAATCGCACTTACTAAGCCCATGCGCTTTATCTCATCATTACATAAACAAATAACATGCGAAAATCAAGTAACGAATAATAAACAAATCAAAACAACATAAAACGAAATATGCGATGTTTACTCAAGTGGTACGTGGAGTTGTATCCCAAGTACAGATCATACTATCGTCCATTCGGAATCGGCTATGAAATTTATGTCCGAGTTTCCATCCTATATACCACGAGAGGCGACACACTTTTCATTTTATTCAAGGGCCACAACATACATCATTTTACAATTCATGCATTTTCTATCTATTCAAGGGCCACAACATGCTTCACTCCATAATAATCATGCAAACGAAACTCAATAAATAATAAAAATACAACAGAAAACGGATGTGAAAAATACCCTCAGGTCTAACCTTTTTCGTCGACTTTCGGACTTGCGTTTCACGGAGATCGGAAGGGTTAAAGCTCCTCAACTTTTATGGTTCACTGGTTTGCGTCTTTCCTCGCTGTTTTCACTGCTCGGGCTGTTGTTTTTCCAATGTTTCGCTGCTGTTTTTGGCTACTGTTTTCGGCAGTTGTAGGTTACTGTTTTTGCGGTTAAAGGGCTACTGTTTTGGGCAGTTTTTGGACTGTTTCGGGTAGTTTTTGGACTGTTTTTTAGGTGCAGTTCGGGACTGTTTCGGGCAGTTTTTGAACTGTTTATTGGGGTGTTTATTCGGTCAGGTTAGTCTTGGTTCGTGAAGGGCTGACTGTGGACAGAGAGCTAGTTTGTGGCGTTAAGGTGAAGAGGCAATTGGCGTGAATGGTTTATGGCAGTGAGTGGGTTGGCTAAGGGCAGTTTGTGGCGTGTTTATTGTTGTCGGTTATGAGAGTCATTTGTGGCTTTGTGCGTGTCAGTTTTCTAGGGACATGAGGTCTGCATGGTTAATGGGGTTTGAAGAGGGCAGGTGGCGTGGAGAGTCAAGGGTTAGGGTGAATGTGTACGTGAGTCTGTGATGAGTGGCTGTTCTTGGTCAGAAGGTGCGCTGAATGGTGAGAGAACCGGGTGCTGTTTACGTGAGGAAGGTGAGGTTTCGTTGGTTTTGTGCGTGAATCGTTTGTGGGCTGTTAGGGTTTATTGTTTTGGTCTCGGCTGAAGGTCTGGTACGTGAGAGGAGAGCCATAGGGTTGGTTTGTTGTTGTTTATATAGAGAGAGAGGGAGACGTGTGGCTTTAGGGTTTTCTTGGATTTGTTTGAATAAGGAAAGAAATCAATTAGGGATGTATTAGTTTTATTTAGTTTATTAAAGGAAAGGAATAATTTAAATTTGGTGGGGAATTATTTAAATTTGGTGAGTGGTTTATTTAATTTAGGAAGTGATATATTTAAATTAGGATTGTGATCAATTAAAATTGGTAGGTGATTTAATTTCAATTTAATTAATTTAATTAGTTTTGAATTTAGTTTGTGGCATGTTTTTTAAATGGTTTAATTATTTTTGGATTGGGCTTGGGCGAAATGGGCTTGATATATATTTCAAGGGTTTTGGGCCAAGGTGCTTTAAAATGAAGGTCTAACAAGCGAGCCCGACACTCAACAAGCGAATAAAATCTAACAAAAATACCGATTCCTTTCCGACGTCCGTTTCCCGCGACTTCCTCGACATAAAAGGTAGTGTCTCCAAATGAGACTCATCATAGGGACTTATATACAAAAATACAGTGTCTACAGTAGGGTCAGTGGGAGCGTAGAAATTTCTTTCTAGTATTGTATATCCTAACGACATTATCATTATTAATGTAATAATGATATGTTTATAAGGTAAAAGGTTTACCTAAGTCTTATTTTCTCTGTGAAAGCAGTGGGAGTAGTCTCTGTTATATTTGACATAAAGTTTCATATATGATATAAAGCTAAGAGACTTGTGAGATACTCCCATTAGTCGTGCATTAGATATGATCTAATAAAGGACACAGCAAGACTATCTGTGTGATAGTTAGTATAACTGTTTGACAGTTAATTTGTCTCTTATATATAGTATTTATCTTTCGTAAATGATGATTTCTTAGTCAAAAGGGAAATTGATTATAATGTCTAATCAATCTTATGCTTTATAGGATGATGGCATAATGAATATTATATTATGTACGATTAAAGATATCAATTTAATTGTAATTGTTACGAATTATTTTGATATGTTGTAGACCATAGGATATGGCTTGAAACATGTTATTTGTTATCTTTGAGATATTAAGAACAAGTTTCTTATTCATGAAGAATATAATCCGTAACTATTAGGGTCAGATTAGTTTTGAGTCTAATTATGACGTTAGATGATCCACGTCATATAAAGTTAGAAAAGATGCAGTGGGAGTGTCACTGTTGATTCTAATGTATCAGTAGAATTAGTTGTAACTTATGAAGTATTGACTTATGAAGTTGCATAGTGACTTATAGATTAGAAGTTTTAATATTAATATTGTGTTTGCGGTTGTCTACATAGTATTTTGGATTTGATCTCTAAATACATAGACAACTTAATAGCTATAGCACAATATTTATATCGCATCTGAGTCATATTGATGTAGAACTTGGAAACTACAAAATATGAATGATGATGGTTAAGGGAAACGATTGGGTTTGTTGGACAAACTCAATTTCTTATAGCGGGCTTACTTGTTGCTGCCTACCTTTTGAGTGCTAGGTGAGCTCTTGAGGGCCATGAGTATGTGATACACATTTAGCTGTGTATATGATATCATGGATTGGCACTAGAGCAAGTGGGAGAAATTGTAAGGGTTGGTGCTAGGAGTGCCAATCCGGATCGTATTTATGTCTGATTCATGAATACAAACAATTCTTTTTTCTATAATATTACTTATTTAATGGTAGCACCTCTTGTCTTTTATATACATATTCGATCTAATTACGATTAGATATTTAATTATGATTAGATTGAAACTAAATCTGATTTAGTGATACGTGTATATTAGACAAAGACCCTAGGATTTACAATGTAGTGCGCAGTTACAACGTAGTTTGTAATTGACATTGGGAAGTGTCACTATAAGTTGTATATCATTAAATAAAGTTCATGGTCAAGATTTACTAACACGGGTCAGTTAGTAAAATCTGCTGAGACCAATACATGTTGTATATCGTGACTTGGTCCGATGGTTTATTCCAATGAACCATGAGTCTATGGAGACTCGTATAGACATGTAGGTATTTATTCGATAAACACTGAACGAATCACTGAAGATTTCCTAATAGATGGTACACCAACGTTAATAGGAATCTTCTCGAGTTGAGCGAGCATAGTGGTCCTTCGACTTGAGATACCACATTGGATATATAAGTTATCCTCCACACTTTGATGGCAGTCAGGTCATCGATCTATTTAGATCAGACCTCCGCCTGTTCGTTGAGTGTTGACTGATGCTCATGATATCTAGTGCGTATCAAGATAGAATCCGTCAGTCCTGTGTACATGGCATATGTATCATACACGTTTTTACGATCTAGTAAATCTATGGCCGTGGTATAACTTCGGAAGTGAGTTCTGAGTGTTATTTAGAGATCGTAAATTTGAAAGTCGACTATATTATACCATAAGGATTTGACGTTCTTATCTATATCCCATGTATAGTATGGATAGCCTGTGACATATGGATTATACGTATGTAATGACCTCGACTTGCATAGTTTAGCGAGATTATCTGTGGTCGTCATAATTCATGAGTGGGTGAATTATGGACACGAAATTGGATTTCGTGACGGATAAACCTCAACTTAGAGGGTCCCACAATATGAAGTGTACTCGTTAAGTACTGGGCAACACATTATGAATAATATAGATTATTCATAATACTTTACCGAATTAAATAAGTTAATTCGGGTCGTTTAAACGGTTAAACAAAAATACATGCATTATGGTTATTTCGGTCAATTGATAATTAATGTGTATTTGTATTTGATATAAAATTTGATTTGATACATATTAATTATTTGTCAAATGAGATTTTGACACATGTCATTAATATATGTATTTTTTATTTAACGTAAATAAAAATACATATATAATAATAATCACATTAATTAATTATTTAGGCATTTAAATGTTAAATATCTAGATAATTAAATTAAATTAATATTACATAATTGTTATGCAATATGTTTGATTGTTATTGGCTACATGTATCATGGTTTTATTAAGCTTAAAGTTTACAAATTGGATTTGTTAACTTAAAGTTTATTATTATTTAATTAGATTAAAAAATGGCCAAATGACCACATTGCCCTTCTTTCTCACCCTAAGTCGGTTTTGGCCTTGTATTCAAAGTGGAATTTTTTTTTTCTTCATTCATTCACCTTCATGGCCGAACCTAATCTCCATAAAAGCTCCCAAAATTTTCTTGAAGAATCAAGAAAAAGTGAAGAAAATCAAGAAAAAATTTAAGGAATTTAGGAGATTTGGAGGTAATCTTCATAACTCTTAAACTTAGAAAACTTGTTTCTTATTCTTGAATATCTAGAATAGTTCTAGGGTTTCATGTGTGAAGTTAGATTGGATAATATTATTGTAATATTAGTTCAATTTTATCATTTGATGACTTGTTGTCATTCTAAAGTGTTATGACCACTCTTGTAACTCCTATAATTGTTCTTGGGTTCTTCATTTGTGGTGACTTTGGATGGTGTAACAATTAATATGATTAATGTTGAGAAAATTGGATTTAAAGCATGAAAAATGATATTTTTGTTACAAAAATCAGATCTGGAAATTCTATATTTTTGGTGATGAAAAGTATGTTGTATAAATGTATTGGATGTGTTTTGGGTATTGGAACAATTGTCGGAAATTATTTCGGAGTTGAAATATGCGAAAACGGCGAAAAATGACGTTATCGGGATAGTTTCTGGCTTACCGGGTGTCTGCTGTCCAAACAGTGAATTGGCCATTGTTTGGGCAGCCCATGAACTGCCAAGCACCATTGGAGCTGACCTGGGCAGCCCCCATGTGTGTTGGTTGGTCGGTTCGGATAAAAATGTGTTTTATGCCATTTTGCGGAAAAATATTTTCGTAAAAGTTTCACGATGTTCCTTAGCTATTTATGTCGTTATTTGATATCGAATAAATATGTTTAGGTGAAATATGAATAAATTATTCATATTGGATATTGAATAATTTATTCTTTAATTTAAAAAGTTTTAAAATTACGATTTCATCCGAACTGCGAGCTTCCGCTACGCCCGCGCCAAAACCCCAACATCTACATGTGACTTAGTGTCAGTATTGCCTTTATACACATCCATCAAGGTTTGGTAAACCTCTTGGGAAACTATATATCCTTAATTTCCTTTGCAAAAGGAGATTCTAACTCATAATCCCGATCTTCGCGTGCACACCATCACATTTCCTTCTCACATCTCCTTATCTATCGATTGAACCAATTCTTCCATTGGCTTTCCGAATTTCTCTGTCTCATATTAGAAACCTCCTCATAATCCTCTTCCCCACCATGGTGCTTCATCATACATAGAGTTCATTGCTCTCGCTTCTAGTATCGCCCCGAACCATACTCCATGTGACAATGGCTGCTGCTTAGTGATTCAGGTATTCACCTATCGTCATAACTCTCCAGAGGCTCTTCCAATGGAACTTCGTTGGCCACAACCACTGATCTCACTTTGTGTGATTTCCTCTTTTTGACATTCGTTTCCACATTCTCCACCAACTACTCTCTTTCCATTAGCGATCTTCTCCCTTCTGCGACTAGGCTCAATATGAGCTTGTTCTCCTGACCTTTTTCTCCAACCTCTCAATTTTCTCCATCATCACCTTCATGAATGTTCTAGTCTGCTCTCTCTCATCTTTGGTTTTCTCACTCTATAGCCGCAGATTCTCCTTCATTTTCTCTATCAAATCCGCCGCTAATGCCTCATGGCTTCTATGGTTTCCATCTCCTGCCATCATCTCATTGAGTTGACTGTTTTTTGTACAGATCCACATAGACGGCGCCAATTATTGACAATTGTTTTTCGTTCCAATGGCAGTTTTGGAAACTCACCCCTCGAACAAACCTCCCTCGATAGTGAATTTATTTGGTTAGTGGGAACCACACAAACTTGCAGAAGACAAACAATCACAGAGTCTAGGTTTAACGTGGTTCGGTGGAGAGTGGCTTCAACCTACGTCCACGAGAGAAAGGAAATCACTTTTATTATACTCGGGGTGAAATACCGACCAGGACATTTAACAAATGAATCACGGATTACAACAAATAACCCATCGGGTTTTACAATGTGGTCGGAACATGGCTCACTTTCTCTCTCTATTACTAGTTTACTTTACAAGTTCTTGCTCTTAACTTACAAGTATTGGAAAATATGAAAATTACTAACCCCTCCAACAATGACTTCAACCCCTTTATATGGGCTCTCAAAATCACTGTTCCACAAACTCTGACGTTAACTTATGTCATTGAATCATCATTACAAACTTTAGCCACTACTACCACATTCTTAACCAATTAAATATGCTCATTTCCCTACCACTGCACCGACCTATGGCGGCTTGCGGCTGCTGCTACTCTGCTATTGCACCGGCCTATAGTGGCTGACAGGGCCTACGTGTTGGACAATTATGACCCATAACATCACTATTTGTAAAAGACATTGTGGTTTTTGTACAAATTGACTATGTGACAAAGGAAATTGCTATTTTATCATTTTGTAATTAGATTACTTTGATATATAAATGATAAAAGTCCTTATAATTAGTTTCAGATTAATAAGATATGAGACAATATTAATCCACGAACAGTTTAATCATTAAATATCCCTAGTCGTAGTATTATCGAGACTGGACATCGATAATGCGGAATAGACTAGTATTACACTTGTGCGCATTATGGAAGCTTAACAACATAGTTCTAATATATTTAAGTATATGATACTTATGCAAGTGTGATAGGAGGTTTTGTTAGCCGTTGGACCGGGAACAGCTTCACTCTAAATAGACCCCTCGGAATCTCATTGGTAGTATGACTATGTGTCTATGTGAATCCGCATCAGGGTAGGTGTATTTGGTCTTAACCTGAGACTTGCATCGCTAATACTTGCGACAATCAGTACGCTTTGGTTTTGGTCGTTCGGGGCTTTAACAGGTTCTGTGTACGCCTCTTCTGGGTTTACTGAGAATCATAGTGTATTTGGTGTGATGTCAAGATGGAAGTATCACTTCAATAATATGGAGAAGATGATCACGCAGGGATACAGAACTAGTACTCTCATATGCTACAGCTATCGGAATAATATGACTAGGTCATGATTATTCGATTAAAGAAACTAGTTGCTAGTGATCTGATATATACTTCATACGGGGCAAACACAATTCCAGCCCCAAGCCTAGCATGTGACATCCGATACTTGATCGTAATATGCAATACATAGTATATTATGCCTGATATAGATTATATATTCTTTGTTGAATATTTATGGAGAATTGGGTAGGCACGACGCTTTGCTAGAAGCCAACCATATCTTGTAAATCAGTAAGAATGTGATACCGGGTACACACGTGTTCGGATAGTTTGACAATCGGATTTACTGCCAACATATCCAGGGATCTCTTGGGTCGCTTCCCAAAGATTCACCGATGACATTTGACTCGAACAGAATTAGTATAGGATTAATTATAAGAGAGAGAAAATTAATCTGGGATTAATTGCGATAAGAATTTATCTGGGATAAAATTCAAATAGAAGAGAGAACACGATTAATTTGGAATTAATCGATTAAATAATATATTAGATATATTAATTGAAATCGGATTTCAAAGCAAAATTGAAATTGGATTTTAATTCGAGCGAACGAATTAATTCGCAAGCGACTTTCGTAATAATTTTGCTAGGCATTATTATTTAATTAAATTGGATTTAATTACGTCGCAACGGAAAATTCATTTAATCGGATTAAACGAACCCGAGCCCGTAGTGTGTTGAGCAAGCCACTTGAATTTTAAATTTATGAGGTGAGGTCCACCAACTTACATCACTAGTCACTTGAGTGATGGAAGTGGTTGGGCATTTAATGTCATTTTCCCTCCAACACTTTTGCTTTTGCTTTTGGTAAAACATATACTCAACTTTTGAGAGTTGACTTTGCAATTAGATTTTGGAAATCAAAACACAAAAAACACAAACTCTCTCTTCTCTCCCTTGCATTGGCCGAACCTACCTCTTATTGTTCTTGAAATTTTGTAACAAAATTTCATCCAAGCTAGCACTTAAGGAGTCAACTAAGGTGATAGGGAAACTCACCATTGGATTGGATTCACTCAAAGAAGGCTTGGAGCTTCCAACAAATATACAAAAATTTTGAAATTAACATCCGATCAATGTAAGTTTTTCCACAACTTTCTTGATCATTCACACACTAAATCATGTATTAGAGACCTTGGGCATGTCTAGGACACTAACAATGGTATCAAGAGCCTATTCTAAGCATGATTTGTATTTAGGGTTTATATACTTTATTTGGGGGATTTTGTGCTTGGAGTATGATTTTTTTTCAAAATTGGTTGTTTGGTTATGGTAATATGATGATAACTTGGAGTTATGCATGATTGATTTTTTGAAAAATTGATTAGATTAATTTTCCCTAAATTTCCCACCTTGGCCGAATGTAACCCTATACATATCTCATGGTGATTTTTTGATTTTAGACTAGTGGATGAGTTTAAAGCATGAAATGAATATTAATTGTTGGTTTAATTGGATTGAAATCGAAATTGAATGATATTTCATGATATTGTCGTGGAATGTGAATCATGTAATAGATTCATTTTACTTCAATGTGTTGGACATGAATTGAATAATCAAAGCATGATTAATTTGATTAAACTAATATTTTGGAAATATTAGATTAATAGTTTAATTATGTTAATTACACTTTAATAAAAATTAATGTGATATTTAGAATATTATGTTAATTTATATTAGTCTTTAAATTTGGAATTTATTAAATTGGGCTAATTTGTTGTATTTGGGCTTAATGGGCTTGGTTGGGCCAAGTTTGATTATGGACAATTGGGTTGGATCCAATTGGGCCCAAAACCATTTCCATAAAGTCCAAATATAACTTTTGGGCCTTTAAATAATTTAATTGGGTCTAATGGGCCTAAATTGATTTTTGGCTAAAATGGTGATTCCTTATTGGACATTGACATTTTGGGTTTGATCCATATTGGCCAAAGCCCATGCCTTAAGAATTAATTAAAAGCCCATTGGACTTTAATTAAATAGTTGTAGGCACTGCATTTTTGCATATAAGTCCCGATGATGAGTCTCATACGGAGGCACTACTCTTTAGGTTGCGAAAGTCGCGGGAAACGAATGTCGGAATGGGAAATTCAGAATAAGTATGTCATTGGATTCAATTCACATGTTCATTGTTTTCGTTCGTGCTGCATTCGTGAACACGTTCGAACGTCAAGCAGATTACGGGCGTTCGTGCAACGTTCGAATCGACGTTCGAATGGTGTCGGTACTTCTGGTTTTGTTGCTAGCCTCACACCCAAGCCCAATTAGCCCACCAAAACCCACCCAAAAATAATTAAAACATTTAAAACATGTCACAAATTAAAATAATATCATTCCTAAATTAAATAAATCACATCCCAATATAAATAATTCACATACCTAAATAAACAAATTAAATATGTGACCTTCCCAATCAAACCAAATCTCCTCCCTAACTTAAGAAGATCTTTCCTTGTGAGACACTAATCAAAATATTCCCCCTCATAATTACTTGATTCATTCCTATTAAAACCTTAGAAACCCTAGCCTTTGCCTATAAAAGAAACAAAAATCCAACCTTAGAACCCCTAGCACATACATACAAATCACAGAAACTTCTGCAAAGCATTAGCACCCAAAATTCTCCTAGCATTCACGCCTAAGACAAGAAGCGACAAACAAATAATTTTCTCTCCTACCCTACTCCACCATCACCGAAAACACTCCATTTTACATCACCAAAACAGACCCCAAATCACAGCCCTCCATTCTCCGAAAATCACCCCTGAAACTGCACTAACACCACCGAAAATACACCCCCAAACAACAGCCCAAACACCCAAAAAACAGTCCCTTATTTACCGAAAACCAGTAAGCCAATATTGTGACCAGAATACAGCGGAAACAGCAGTAAAATAGAGGAAACATCAGCTTAAAATAGCGAAGCAGCGAACATGAGCAGTGGACCAGTGAACCGGAGGAGTTGCAGAGCATCAACCCTTCCAACGGCCGTGTAACGCACTTTCCAGAGACAACCTAAGAGGTTAGACCTTAGGGCACTTCTATTATTCATTTTTATTCATCTCTTGATTGTTTTATTTATTTTCTTCACATGAGAGTCGTTTGTGGATGTATGTTGTGGCCTTTGAATGAATGGGAAAATGTGTCGTCTCTTATGGTATATAGGATGGAAACCCAGACGTAAATTCCGTAGCCGAATCTGAATGGACGATAGTGCGATATGTACTTGGGATACAACTCCACGTACCACTTGAGCAAACGACACATGTTTCACTTTGCTTTTGTATCTTGTTCGTTTACTATTTGCATTTTATTATTCCGCCATTTAATTTTCGTACGATTATTTTTTTGTGTATTGATGATATAATGCACATGGGCTTAGTATGTTGGTCTAAAGGTTCTATATTTGAGGGGAGAAAGGTCCAAAAGGCTAGCTTTACGACAATACTTCGCCACGCCGGACGAAGTATGTTTGGTTGGACGTGAGATATGTTTAATCGAGTATACGAAGTCCTACATTGTTGTCTTTATTTTATATGCATTGTAATGTAATGCGCATGGGCTTAGTATGTTAGTCTAAAGGTTCTCAATGTGAGGGGAGAAAAGTCCAAAGGGCTATCTTTACGATAATACTTTGTCATGCCGGACGAAATATGTTTGATTGAATGTGAGATACGTTTAATCGGATATACGGAAGTCCACATTATTGTCTCATTCATTTTTATGCATTATGATGTAATGCGCACGGGCTAACTAGGGTGGATTAAAGGTCATCTATTCGAGGGAAAATGCCTAAAAGGCTACATTTACCACGATGTTTTGCCGCTCATTTTGTTATGTCATTTACCTTTTGTATATCATTGCTCTATTTACGCATGTATTGCATTCTAGTGCGCATGGGCTAACTAGGGTGGATTCAATGTCCTCCATTCGAGGGAAAATACCTAAAGGCTACCTTTACCACGATGTTTTGCCGCGCCGGATGAGGTACACCCGATTGAATGAGAATGAGTTCAATCGGGCACACGGGGTCCTACATTGTGCATCTGTGCATGTGTTTGTGTCATCTATCTTGCATCAGGTCTTGTCTCATTCGAACGTGTTCTCGAATGCTACACGAACGCGAACCTTCTGTTTCTTGTTCGAACGCGTTTACGAACGCTACTCAAATGTGCATGCATTTTATTTCATCAAGTCTTGTCTCATTCGAACGCGTTATCAAACGCTACACGAACGCGAATCTTCTGTTTCCCGTTCAAACGTGGTTACGAATGCTACTCGAACGCATATGCATTTTGTTTCATCAGGTCTTGTCCCGTTCGAATGCGTTATCAAACGCTACACGAACGCGAATCTTCTGTTTCCCGTTCAAACGTGGTTACGAATGCTACTCGAACGCATATGCATTTTGTTTCATCAGGTCTTGTCCCGTTCGAATGCGTTATCAAACGCTACACGAATGCGAACCTTCGGTTTCCCGTTCGAACGCGTTTACGAACGCTAATCTAACACATATGCATTTTATTTCAGCAGGTCTTGTCCCGTTCGAACGTGTTCTCAAACACTATACGAACCCAAACCTTCTGTTTACCGATCGAACGTATTTTTAAATGTTACACGAACGCACATACACTGAACTGAGTCCTTTTCATCACATTTCATGCATGATTGCTTCTTGGGTGATTTCTCTTGCATTGTGTAATTAACCATGCCATTCCATTATTGACACTTCCGTTGTTATCATCCATTTTATTTCCGCATTCATCTATTTGATATGCTCGCAAGATTGTGTTCAAGCATGATTAGGTCGTTAGGATGTTACTTGTTTCTCAAGCATGATTTAGCCATTAGTATGTCATTCCTCTATGCATGATCTTGTTATCTCCTTTCGCAATAGGTGTTTCTTTATGCTTATTATAGACAACAGAACCTGGGCGACGCTGGTCTAGGCTCGGGGGCCTAGTCGGGAAGTACGAGATAACATGGAGTCGCCACCCGGTGTGAACCGGGACAAAGATTTAAGGCCGCACTCACCCCTCGCAAGGGAAGACCTCAAACCGTTGGGTTCGGAATGGTCCCTTACTTATGCCACTTGTAATGATATAATTTGTGCTATAAATCAACCAAGCCTAAACAATATATTCCAAGGATAATTTACTCCTAAGTTCGCATGCATAAGATAAACCATTATAACGACGATATCATACAATAATCTCATGGCATACCTCAATTATATAATGCGGAAAATAAAGAACAAAACTAAACATAATGCGAATTCCCAACGCAAAATAAATGACTAATCATGCTTGAATACCATCTCATGAACACATCAAATAAATAACATGCGGAATTCAAGTAACGAATGACAAACAAATCAAAACATCATAAAACAAAATATGTGCCGTTTACTCAAGTGGTACGTGGAGTTGTATCCCGAGTGCAGATCATACTACCGTCCATTCGAAATCGGCTATGAAATTTATGTCCGGGTTTCCATCCTATATACCACGAGAGGCGACACATTTTTCATTTTATTCAAGGGCCACAACATACATCATTTTACAATGCATGCATATTTATCTACTCAAGGACCACAACATGCATCATTTCATAATACATGCATTTACTATCTATTCAAGGGCCACAACATGCATCATTTCATAATACATGCATTTACTATCTATTCAAGAGCCACAACATGCATCATTCATAATACATGCATTTACTATCTATTCAAGAGCCACAATCATGCATCATACATTATTTTATCTAATCAAGGGCCACAACATGCATTACTACATAAGAATCACGCAAACAAATCTCAATAAATAATAAAAATAACACTGAAAACGGATGTGAAAAATACCCTCAGGTCTAACCTTTTTGTCGGCTCTCGGACTTGCGTTTCACGTCCGTCGGAAGGGAGATTGATCCGACGCTTTTCCGATTTGTCTACTCAACATTTTACCTCGCTGTTTTGATGCTCGGGCTGCCGTTTTAAGTCAGTTTCACTGCTGTTTGTGATGTATTTTCAAGCCACTGATTTGATGTATTAGGGGACTGTTTTGGCTCAATTTTGGAGGGCTGTTCGGGGTGGTTTCAGGGTTATTTTCTCTCGGTTTTTTGGTGAATATGGAGGGATTTTCCTGGGGTTTATGCGTGAATATGGACTCAGTTTCAGGGCATAATTTCAGTACACTATGGAGGGATTTTCTGGGCAGGTTTACGTGTGAATGTGGAGTCAAGGTGAGGGGCTGTTTTGCGCACAGTTTATGGTGCGTGAAGTGGGCTGATTTGTGCAGGGTTGGCGTGCGTTTTATGGCTTTAGTTTGTTTCTGTTCTGTACAAGGCGGCTGTGGGCGTGGACTGTTAACGTGGCTTGAGGTCTTAGGTGCGTTCACTGTGGGCGTGTTAGACAAGGTCAAGGCTGGGTGCGTTTTGGAATGCATTTTGGCGTAGGGCGTGGTGAGGGCTTGCGTGAGGCTGTGAGGTTCTATGTGGTGTTGAGGACGTGTGGCGAAAGAGTTGTTTGTGGGTTCAACGTGGCTTGTGAAGAAGGTGAGGTGTAGGCAGGCTAAGCGTGCTTGAAGGGGCAATTTCACGTGAGTGTGCTACGCTATATGGGCTCAAGGACGTGTTGGATGGAGGGGGGCTAGTTAAGTTAGATTAGGGTTGCTTTGGTCATTGACGAGGGTTTTGATAGGAATGAACGTGGTGTATGAAGGGCGTTAGGTGGTGTTGAAAGGAGCTATGAGGGGTGAGTCACGTTCTGGTTTGCCGTGTAGTTGAGAGGGGTGAGATGAGTTTAGGGTTTCCGTTGGTGTATGGTCAGGCTGTGTATCTTGTGTATTGGAGAGAGGAGATAGAGCTGCGTCTGTGCCGTGAGTGGGTTGTTAGGGTTTTCTTCTCTATTTGTCAGTGTGGTCAGCGCAGGTCTTTTTGTGTTGGCTGTTTGCTTGTGGTGTGTTTTTGAGAGGAAAAGAATAGAGAAGGTTAGGCCGTGAAGCTTAGGGTTTGGAGAGTTATTCTTTGTTGTTTGTTATGTGATGAAGCCGTGAGTTGTTGGGGGGCTAAGGGAGATTAGGGTTATGTTTAGGTTGGGTTTATATATTGAGAGGGTGTAGGGTTTTAATGTGTTAAATTAGGAAGGGAAATCAATTAAATTAGGTGTGTTATTTTAGGTAAGGATATTGTATTTTAGGTGGATAATATTTAATTTAGGTGAGTGATTTCTTTAATTTTGGTATTTGATTTGGAATTTATTTAATTGAATTTAATTTGTGAATTTAATTTAATTAAGATTTCATTTTAATTGGTTTGTGATTTTTAAATTAAGAATTTAATTAATTGATTGGTTATTTATTTTAATTTCGATTATTTTAATTTAATTTGATTTTGATTTAATTGGTTTCAATGGATTTTAATTTAATTCAAATTTAATTTGTGACATGTATTTTAAATGTTTTAATTATTTATGGAGGTGATTTAATGAGCTTGGGCTAAGGTTAAGTTTTAAAACGGAGATTCAACAGCGAACCCGAAGCTAAACAAGTGAACTAAATCCAACAAAACGTCAATTCTCGACGCTTCCCTTCCGACGTCCGTTTCCCGCGACTTCCGCGACTTAAAAGATAGTTGCCTCCAACTGAGACTCATCATCGGGTTTCACATGCAAAAATGCAATGCCTACAGTCGCCCACCTTTGATGGGACTTGTGCAGTGTGTGACAGTGACAATCCTATCAAAGTACATGCAATGCATTTTCACTTACATGGCTCGCCAGCTGCCATCTGACTTGCCTGTGCTCCCGCCAAGCTGATGATGCAGTGGACCTCGATCCTGGGACGCATCCCAATAACTGCAACCGACAACAGGGGCCTCGACCCTGGGACGCATCCTAATACCGCTGACAAAATGGACCTCGGCCCGGGGACGCATCCCCAAAAATGATGCAGTGGGTCCACGACCCTGGAACGCATTCCAATAACTGTAACCGACAACGGGGGCACCTCGACCCAACACCGCCGACAATAGGGACCTCGCCCTCAATATGATAATGATGTAGTGGGAACCTCGACCCTGGGCACCTCGACCCGGAACTAAAACCGACAACGGGGGCACCTCGACCCTGGGCACCTCGACCCAACACCGCTGACAATAGGGACCTCGGCCTCGCCCTCAAACTGATAATGATGTAGTGGGCACCTCGACCCTAGGCACCTCGACCCGGAACTATAACCGACAACGGGGGCACCTCGACCCTGGGCACCTCGACCCAACACCGCTGACAATAGGGACCTCGCCCTCAATATGATGATGTAGTGGGCACCTCGACCCGGAACTACAACCGACAACGGGGGCACCTCGACCCTGGGCACCTCGACCCAACACCGCTGGCAATAGGGACCTCGCCCTCGAACTGATATATGGGCTTCGCCCCCAGACGGATAGTGATATGGGCCTCGCCCCAAACTGATACTGATATGGGCCTCAAACTGATACTGATATGGGCCTCGCCCCAAACTGATTCTGATATGGGCCTCGCCCAAACTGATACTGATATGGGCCTCGCCCTAAACTGATACTGATATGGGCCTCGCCCAAACTGATACTGATATGGGCCTCGCCCCAAACTGATTCTGATATGGGCATCGCCCAAACTGATACTGATATGAGCCTCGCCCAAAATGATACTGATATGGGCCTCGCCCGAACTGATACTGATATGATGGTGGTCCATTCTCGAACCGTGTTCCATTCTCGGAGTACCATTCCTGGCTTGTTCATTCTCGAACTCTGATTGCCATTCTCGGCTGAACTGATGCTGATTTCGGTGTGATGAGGTCCATTCTCGAACCATCACCGTGCTGTGGTGTGGTGAAGTCCATTCCCGAACTGCCACCGTGCTGTGGTCCATTCCCAAACCGATCTCCATTCTCGGAGTGTTGATGTGATATGATGTGATGAAGTCCATTCCCGAACTATCACCGCTGTGGTCCATTCCTGAACCGATCTCCATTCCTGGAGTGCCATTCCCGATGTGCCATTCTCGGCGTGCTCATTCCCGAGCTGTCCATTCTTGGACTGTCCATTCTCGGACCAAAATCTCCATTCTCGGAGTGTCATTCCCGGCTGAAACTGATACTGCAATACTGTGGGCCTCGCCCCGGACTGAAACTGATGTGGGCCTCGTCCAAACTGATATAGATATGGACCTCGTCCAAACTGATACTGGTATGGGCATCGCCCCCGACTGATACTAATATGGGCCTCGCCCCAAATAGAAACTAATATGGGCCTCGCACCCATATTGATGCTGATGCGGGCCTCGCCCCCAGACTGAAACTGATGTGGGCCTCGCCCCCAGAGTACCATACCCGGTAAAGACTGATAGTGATGTGGGCCTCAACCCGCAGAGTGTCATACCCGTCAAGGACTGATAATGAAGTGGGCCTCGCCCCAGAGTGCCATACCCGGCGGATACTGATCATGAACTGATGTGGGCCTCGCCCTCAGAATACCATACCCGGCTGATACTGATCATGAACTGATGGTGGTCCATTCCCGAACTGTTACTGTGAGGTGGTCCATCCTCGGACCATTACTGAGATGTGGTCCATTCTCGAACCGTGTTCCATTCTTGGAGTGCCATTCTTGGATTGCCCATTCTTCGTTCATTCTTGAACTTTGTTCCATTCTCGGACTTGTCATTCTCGACTTGTGCATTCTCGAACTGTGCTCCATTCTCGGATTACCATTCTTCGTTCATTCTTGAACTTTGTTCCATTCTCGGACTTGTCATTCTCGACTTGTTCATTCTCGAACTGTGTTTCCATTCTTGGAGTGCCATTCTCGGCTTGTTCATTCCCGAACAGTGTTTCCATTCTTGGAGTGCCATTCCTGGCAAGACTGCTACTGATGCTAATGTGGGCTTTGCCCCCAGATTGCCATACCCGGCAGAACTGATGTTGTATCTCCATACCCGGAGTGCCATACCCGGCAGAACTGATCTGATATCTCCATACCCGGAGTGTTCATTCTCGAACTCTGATTGCCATTATCGGCTTATTCATTCTCGAACTCTGCTCCATTCTCAGATTTTGCTCCATTCTCATATTTTTTATTCTCGGATTGTTCTCCATTCTCGGAGTGCCATTCTCCGCTTCTTCATTCTCAAATTGCTGATATGGGCCTCAACCCTGGGACTCATCCCCAAACTGAAACTGATATGGGCCTCAACCCTGGGATTCATCCCCAAAACTGAAACTGATATGGGCTTCAACCCTGGGACTCATCCCCAAAACTACTACTCATATGTTGCTGATTCTAGTTGGCTTGTCTTTGCCGCTTTCTCTTTTTTTCTTTTTTTTGAAACCTGTGAATACAAAACAAAACAAACACAAAAAGAATGCAAAATATGTTACGTGTATGCATGCATGCATGAATGAATTTCCTATTCCGCTGGGTTAGGTCTTCCCCCAATTTCTCCTAGTGATTGCTCAGTCTTCTCTCTGGTCTCATGGTTCAATATCTTGTTATGTCCCGGATTCGCGAAGTGGTAGACTGGTCGCCCCCAGTCTTGGTTTAGCTTTCTGCTTTCCGCCGTTTGCACTTGGTCAAGATGAACCACATGGCGGGGCCTTCCATATCATCATACTATATCACATGCTACGAAATATTCTCAATAGTTATACATATTATCGTCCTCAAGGAATGCCTAGTAATGAAACTAGAGAACCTTCAAAACATTCGACGCAACTCAAATCCAAGTCTTTGAATAAATGATCTATGTCAGTCTCAAAGTGTGTGTGTGCAAAAGTTCTTTCACAGCTTAATCCTTAAGTAAGCTAACTCGATGATTTTGTTTCAAAAATCGGGATCAGTGGGTCAAACCAACCTAGATATCTCAATTATGCCTACAGTTGCTTTTCAGTGCTCAATGTGGTATGGTTTTCTTTCTTTTCCTTTGTCTCTCTCTTTTTCTTTTCATTTTGAACTTCATTTTTTTCTCTCTCTTTTTTTTCTCTTTTTTTTTTCTTCTCTTTTTTTCCTTTTTTTCAACACACCTACCCTTTAAGGTAGCATTTCTCCTCATGGTGGTCCTAATACTCGCCCATGGGTAGCTTCACGCTTATCGGTTATAGGTGGTTCATTTTTTTCTTAGAGACTTTTCTTTTATTTTCAACCATACCACACATCATAACATAAGCAAATCAAGATAGACATCTAAGCAAACGGTCATTCACCGACCTATAATTTCATCAACTAGTCACTTTGCTAACTGCTCAGGTTTTCACTGCTAAGAACCATAATCAAGTGCTTACGAGTCTAACATAGATCAATTACTCAAATTATCAGATAAAAGCACGTCAAAAGTTTATCGTTTCTAAGGTTTCACCCTAAAGCAAACAATTCCCTCATCGGACTTATGTCTAACTATCAATGACTAAAACAAACAATTTTTCTCTCTCTTTTTTTCCTTTTCCTTTTTCTTTTTTTTTTCCTCTTCTTTTTTCCCTTTTTTTTTCTTTTTCTCTCTTTTTTTTTCTTTTTCTCTTTTTTTCTTTTTTCCTTTTTTTTTCTTTTTCTTTTCCCTCTTTTTTTTTCTTTTCTTTCTCTTTTTTTTTTTTTTTTTCTTTTTTTTTTCTTTTTTTTTTGTGAAGGCCCCCCCAAAGGTCTTTCTATCATTGCCGTAAGGTTTTCTATTTCTCGATTTCCTTTTCCCCGCTATCCATGTTTGCTAAACTCCTCTTGAATAACTTTTTTTTCTACCCAACGGATATCTATGATGGCTTTTAAGACACAGAGGGTTAACATGATGCATGTATGCATGAGATGCATGCGACATATGAGATATAATATGAATGTGGTTATCAAAAGCATAAAGGGGTAACTTCTATAGGATATACAACTATGGTTCATATGTGGGTTTTCGGGAGTGCGGACAGGCTCTCGCTGAAGAAGGCTCTCGGTGACAATGCCTTTAACTAAACCCCTCAACCCACTATAGACACGGTTAACTAAAGCACAAATCATACACATCACAAGACATGATTTCGAGGCCAATTCTCTAAATCCCCAGTGGAGTCGCCAGACTGTAGACAACAGAACCTGGGCGACGCTGGTCTAGGCTCGGGGGCCTAGTCGGGAAGTACGAGAAACATGGAGTCGCCACCCGGTGTGAACCGGGACAAAGATTTAAGGCCGCACTCACCCATCGCAAGGGAAGACCTCAAACCGTTGGGTTCGGAATGGTCCCTTACTTATGCCACTTGTAATGATATAATTTGTGCAATAAATCAACCAAGCCTAAACAATATATTTCCAAGGATAATTTACTCCTAAGTTCGCATGCATAAGATAAACCATTATAACGACGATATCATACAATAATCTCATGGCATACCTCAATTATATAATGCGGAAAATAAAGAACAAAACTAAACATAATGCGAATTCCCAACGCAAAATAAATGACTAATCATGCTTGAATACCATCTCATGAACACATCAAATAAATAACATGCAGAATTCAAGTAACGAATGACAAACAAATCAAAACATCATAAAACAAAATATGTGCCGTTTACTCAACTGGTACGTGGAGTTGTATCCCGAGTGCAGATCATACTACCGTCCATTCGAAATCGGCTATGAAATTTATGTCCGGGTTTCCATCCTATATACCACGAGAGGCGACACATTTTTCATTTTATTCAAGGGCCACAACATACATCATTTTACAATGCATGCATATTTATCTACTCAAGGACCACAACATGCATCATTTCATAATACATGCATTTACTATCTATTCAAGGGCCACAACATGCATCATTTCATAATACATGCATTTACTATCTATTCAAGAGCCACAACATGCATCATTTCATAATACATGCATTTACTATCTATTCAAGAGCCACAATCATGCATCATACATTATTTTATCTAATCAAGGGCCACAACATGCATTACTACATAAGAATCACGCAAACAAATCTCAATAAATAATAAAAATAACACTGAAAACGGATGTGAAAAATACCCTCAGGTCTAACCTTTTTGTCGGCTCTCGGACTTGCGTTTCACGTCCGTCGGAAAGGAGATTGATCCGATGCTTTTCCGATTTGTCTACTCAACGTTTTACCTCGCTGTTTTGATGCTCGGGCTGCCGTTTTAAGTCCGTTTCACTGCTGTTTGTGATGTATTTTCAAGCCACTGATTTGATGTATTAGGGGACTGTTTTGGCTCAATTTTAGAGGGCTGTTCGGGGCGGTTTCAGGGTTATTTTCTCTCGGTTTTTTGGTGAATATGGAGGGATTTTCCTGGGGTTTATGCGTTAATATGGACTCAGTTTCAGGGCATAATTTCAGTGCACTATGGAGGGATTTTCTGGGCAGGTTTACGTGTGAATGTGGAGTCAAGGTGATGGGCTGTTTTGCGCACAGTTTATGGTGCGTGAAGTGGGCTGATTTGTGCAGGGTTGGCGTGCGTTTTATGGCTTTAGTTTGTTTCTGTTCTGTGCAAGGCGGCTGTGGGCGTGGACTGTTAACGTGGCTTGAGGTCTTAGGTGCGTTCACTATGGGCGTGTTAGACAAGGTCAAGGCTGGGTGCGTTTTGGAATGCATTTTGGCGTAGGGCGTGGTGAGGGCTTGCGTGAGGCTGTGAGGTTCTATGTGGTGTTGAGGACGTGTGGCGAAAGAGTTGTTTGTGGGTTCAACGTGGCTTGTGAAGAAGGTGAGGTGTAGGCAGGCTAAGCGTGCTTGAAGGGGCAATTTCACGTGAGTGTGCTACGCTATATGGGCTCAAGGACGTGTTGGATGGAGGGGGGCTAGTTAAGTTAGATTAGGGTTGCTTTGGTCATTGACGAGGGTTTTGATAGGAATGAACGTGGTGTATGAAGGGCGTTAGGTGGTGTTGAAAGGAGCTATGAGGGGTGAGTCACGTTCTGGTTTGCCGTGTAGTTGAGAGGGGTGAGATGAGTTTAGGGTTTCCGTTGGTGTATGGTCAGGCTGTGTATCTTGTGTATTGGAGAGATGAGATAGAGCTGCGTCTGTGCCGTGAGTGGGTTGTTAGGGTTTTCTTCTCTATTTGTCAGTGTGGTCAGCGCAGGTCTTTTTGTGTTGGCTGTTTGCTTGTGGTGTGTTTTTGAGAGGAAAAGAATAGAGAAGGTTAGGCCGTGAAGCTTAGGGTTTGAAGAGTTATTCTTTGTTGTTTGTTATGTGATGAAGCCGTGAGTTGTTGGGGGGCTAAGGGAGATTATGGTTATGTTTAGGTTGTGTTTATATAGTGAGAGGGTGTAGGGTTTTAATGTGTTAAATTAGGAAGGGAAATCAATTAAATTAGGTGTGTAATTTTAGGTAAGGATATTGTATTTTAGGTGGATAATATTTAATTTAGGTGAGTGATTTCTTTAATTTTGGTATTTGATTTGGAATTTATTTAATTGAATTTAATTTGTGAATTTAATTTAATTAAGATTTCATTTTAATTGGTTTGTGATTTTTAAATTAAGAATTTAATTAATTGATTGGTTATTTATTTTAATTTCGATTATTTTAATTTAATTTGATTTTGATTTAATTGGTTTCAATGGATTTTAATTTAATTCAAATTTAATTTGTGACATGTATTTTAAATGTTTTAATTATTTATGGAGGTGATTTAATGGGCTTGGGCTAAGGTTAAGTTTTAAAACGGAGATTCAACAGCGAACCCGAAGCTAAACAAGTGAACTAAATCCAACAAAACGTCAATTCTTGACGCTTCCCTTCCGACGTCCGTTTCCCGCGACTTCCGCGACTTAAAAGATAGTTGCCTCCAACTGAGACTCATCATCGGGTTTCACATGCAAAAATGCAATGCCTACACTTATGTTTAGGTTGTTATTTATTTTTCGTGTTTGATGATTCAACATGTTCATGAGATTGTTCTGTGTAGGGGTGGGCAAAAAAACCGACCGAACAGAAGCAAATCGCAAACCGAACCAAACCAGATCGAATTTACAGTTTTTTTCCTAAAGGTTCGGTTTGCGGTTCGGATTGGCCCACCCCAAACGGTTTACGGTTCGGTTCAGGAGCTAATCCGAACCGTACCTGTTAAACCGAACCGAACCGTTATAATTAAAAAAATTATATATTTTTATAAAAAAAATTATTTTTCTTTTAATTTTCTTTTATGTTTTCTTTTTATTAGTATGTTAATACTTTTATTCTTCAATTTATTTGTTAATACTTTTATTCTTAAATTTTTTGTTTTATGGTAGCATCATTATTCTTGAAAGTAAGATGTTGGATTTGTCTCTTAATTAGAATGATGGTAGCATCATTATTCAAGGTAATTTTTAAAAAATACAATAATTAATTGTGCCTCATTTTTCAATCCTTAATGGAGTGCATGTGTTCCCTAAAGTCACAGCTTACACCATAGCACTTCATACTATTTGTTGGATTGACTAATTTTTATTTTTTTTTGTCTTCACTTAAGTGGATGAAAATTTATTTTAAATATAATAATTCGTAAACCGAACCGAACCAATCCGTAAACCGCTGGTTTAAAAAATTTTCAATCCGAACCAAACCGTTATTTAATGGTTTGGTTTGAGAGGTAAAAAATCCGAACCGAAAAATATGGTTTGGTTCGGTTTTTAGCAAAAACCGAACCAAACCGAACCGCGCCCACCCCTAGTTGTGTGATATCGCATGTTTTCCGTTATGATGATTAATTTCATGCATGTGAACTTAGAAGTAGAATATTCTTGGAAATATGTTGCTTAGGCTTGGTTAGATTATTGCACAAATCATATCATTACAAGTGGCATAAGTAAGGGACCATTCCGAACCCAACGGTTTGAGGTATTCCCTTGCGAGGGGTGAGTGCGGCCTTAAATCATTTTCCCGGTTCACACCGGGTGGCGAATCCATGTTATTTCTCCTATTTAGTTCCCCCGTGGGCTACTCCGTACTCCCGACCGGGCCGCGAGCCCGGAACAGCGTCACCGATTTCTATGTCCTACAATAGTATTGGATACTAATTGGGCATTTGAGACCCATTAAGATTAAATTTAGAATCTAAGTCTAAAAGGCACATAAATAAGTGTAATTATTTAATTTGGAATTAACTTAGAATTAGTATTGAAAACAAATTAAACTGGATTTAAAATTGAAGTTCGATATAATTCAAGAATACGTACTTTGAGTATTTATTCTTAAACGAGTTGGACTCGCGCAAATCAAATCGTTGTTTGAACATTGGATGGTCATTAATTCAAAGATTAATTAATTGGATTAGATTGATTGAATAACATGCTTTGTGTGAATACATGGATGTATTGTATGAATAATGTATATTGGATGGATATTATAAGGGTGAGGGCAATTTTGGAAATTATTGTAATGAATTTAGAATTTATTAAATTGGACCTGCGTGTCCAGCCTATTATCTCTTTACTCTTTGTATTTCTCTTCTCACCAATTCCCCTCAATGTAAATGAGGTTTCTTTAATCTATTATGTAATTGGGTAGAAGTAAGAATAGTGCTAGCGGGAGAGAGAAAATGGAGAGATTTGTTCTAGGAACAATTTGTTATATATCCATCTGTATATCATTATTAATTTATTCGCGCCTTATTATGCTTTTAGAATGCATGCTTAAGGGTGTATGATGAGACCTAATCAAAGATAATAAATTGGTTTCCAATTTACATGAAAAACCCTCAATCAAATATTAAGCGTTTTCCTTCCATTGAGTGGTTATTTCTCAAGATCCAAGATTGGCTTTGGTTTGTTGTCCAAAATCAAGATCAATGTCCATCGCAGATGTGTTTGAACCACGAAAGCTTTGTTATATATCGCATGTATTGGGCAGTTGTGACTTGTTGGCCAAAGTCAAGGTCACTTCTGTACATCGACGTGGATTACGAAGCTTTCACACTGTCAATGGGTCGCGCTTAACTGGAATCATTAAGCTTGTTGAGCCAAAGCCAAGGCTTAGTTGATTCAAAGGAAAAGGTTAGGAAATATATATTGGATATATATTTGGACTTGGAGGTCCACCTACCGGATCTAGGAATTGGATGGGATCCAATTGATCTTAGAGATCTACCTAGTTAAGTTTCATACAGCTTGTTGGCCAAAGTCAAGGTTGTGTGTTATTTAACGGGATCCTAGCCCACTAGGAAACTGGGTTTCCCGAGTACTCAACAGAGAGTTAGAGGGTCGCCGAAAAATAGTGGGAGGCCAGTATTAGATTTGTAATTTCGTTTAATACTTGCCAAATACGCGCTTTCAAATTATTTTCGTCGTTATATATTTATATTAGTTGGACTAATATTTTATTATTTTCTTTGAACAGTTGGACCGTACCCTTATAATATAATTTGTAGTTGATTATATAGTTGGACTATAGTAATCATTACATTTGACTATACCCGATATCGTTGATTGAATAGTTAGACTATTACAATCAAGATGACTGTAAAGATTAGCGTCAGAGATATCTTCATGGGCGATAATGTCTTTAACAGCTCCAATTTTCCAGACTGGGATATGAATCTTAGGATTGTCATGGGAGCCGAGAAGTTGCTCTATGTATTAGATAGACCTCTCGGGCCTGAGCCTGGACATGAGCGGGTTGTTGATCATGAGCTTTGGAAGACTCACAGTGATGAAAACTCAACTGCTCAGTCTGTCATGCTTGCCATAATGACCCCTCAATTTCGTCGTCAAAACAAGGGATTGGATCCCTACAACATGATGTTGAAATTGAAGGACCTTCATAGATCTAATCTTAGATCGCAGAAGTATAAATTACAGAAGAAGCTCTTTCGCTCTCACATGTCAAATGGTACATCTGTTGAGCACCATATGTCGCAGATGATTGCTGACATCGAACATCTAGGTTAGCTGAGCATAACCTTTGAGGCTGAGACTTCCATAGATTTGATCTTACAGTCTCTGTCTGACTGCTGGGGCGGGTTCATCAAGACCTACAATATGATGAACCAAGAGAAGACTCTTGGAGAGTTGATGACGATGCTGAAAGAAGCAGAGCCAGAGCTTCTGAAGGGCAAGAAGCGCGAGGCGTACTTTGCTTCGACATCTCAGAATGCCAAGGCTTGGCCGAAGGCTTCTGGAGATGTGAAGAAGAAGAAAATAAAAGGCAAGGCCAAATCATCAAAGTCTTCTAGGAAGGTAAAAGACAAATCCCAAGATGTCTGCCTGCAGTGTGGCAAACAGGGTCACTGGAAGCGTTACTGCCGTGAGTACAAGGAGCACATGAAGGAAATGAAGGCGGGCAAGGCTCCGGCTTCAGGTATGTTTGTTATTGAAATAAACATGTCTACTTCTAATTTTAAAAATTGAATTTTTGATTCTAGATATGGTACTCATATATGTACTGATGTACATGAGCAGATTAGTAGGAGACTGACTTCATGGAAGATTGACCTACGAGTTGGAAACGGGACCAGAGTCGTTATTTTAGCTGTAGGGACCTATATTTTGGAACTTCCTTTGGGGCATGTACTTACTTTATCAGACTGTTATTATGTACCTAGTTTGACTAGAAATATTATATTTGTATCTTGTTTAATCCATTGTGGGTATACCTTTGTATTCATGAACACATGATGTTTTGTTTATAAAGATGATTTTGAGATATGCAATGCTGATGTAAATAATGGTCTTTATATTTTGAATATAAATGAATCTCAAACATATAACATGACAAACAAAAAGCTCAAAATGAGTAAAACATATGAAACTTATCCGTGGCATTATCGTCTGGGACATAAACAAGACTCGTATATCTACACTTTCGAAGAGTGGATACTTGGACGGATTTGATCATAATTCATATGACGTCTGCGAATCTTGTTTATTAGGCAAAATGCCTAAAACGCTTTTTAGTGGTAAAAATGTTCATGCCACTGAACGGTTAGCCCTCGTTCATAGTGACGTATGTGGGCTCATGTCTAGCAAGGCTAGAGGTGGATTTGAATACTTCGTAACCTTTATGGATGATGCATCGCGTTACAGTTATCTGTATCTTATGAGACATAAGTCGGAAACTTTTGAGAAATTCAAAGAGTTTCGACACGAAGTAGAAAAACAGACCAGCAAAAGTATTAAAACATTACAGTCGGATCGTGGTGGAGAATACTTGAGCAATGAGTTTCTCGATTACTTGAAAGAGTATGGTATTCTTTCACAGTGGACTCCTCCCAGAACACCTCAACTAAACGGTGTGTCCGAACGGAGAAACCAAACTTTGTTGGATATTGTAAGGTCCATGATGAGTCGCACTGAGCTACCAATTTCCTTCCGGGGATACGCATTGAACAGTCCAATACTTATTTTGAATAAGGTTCCGACAAAGTCTGTGGAACAGACTCCATATGAAATATGGACAGGAAAGAAACCGGGTTTCTCATTCTTGAAGATTTGGGGATGCTTGGCATACGTTAAACGTTTGGATGGTACCAAACTAGAACCCAAATTGAATAAGTGTCTATTTGTATGTTATCTTAGGGAAACCAAAGGATATTACTTCTACAGCCCATAAGAGAACAAGGTATTTGTTGCTTTCCATACGATTTTCCTCGAAAAGGAATTCCTAAATGCAGTGGTAAGTGGGAGGAAAGTAGAATTCGATGAAAATCGTAGTGATACTATTCCTGGCACCGACTCCCAAACGGAACACGAATAATTCATCAAGGATGAGACTATACCACAATCTTCTAATACACAAGAACAGCGTAGATCGGAGAGAGTCAGAAAACAATCTGAGAGGTATGAGTTTCTGATCTCACCTCACGTAGATATTAATCTTATTGAGGATAACGAGTCGGCTACGTATGAGGAAGCGATACAAGGTATCGACTCTACTTTATGACAAGATGCCATGAAGTTCGAAACAGATTCCATGTATACCAACCAAGTCTGGGCACTGGTTGATGCACTAGAAGGCGTTAAGCTAATTGGTTGTAAATGGGTCTTCAAGAAGAAGACGGACATGGATGGCAACATATAAACGTACAAAGATAGGCTTGTAGCGAAAATGTATCATCAACGACATGGTGTCGATTACGACGAAACTTTTTCACCTGTTGCCATGATTAAATCCATTCGGATAATGCTTGCTATTGCAGCATATTTCGATTATGAAATATGGCAGATGGATGTCAAAACCGCTTTCCTTAACAGAAACCTTTTGGAGGATGTTTATATGCAACAGCCTGACGGTTTTGTCGTACCAAAACATACAAACAAGGTTTGCAAGTTAAATCGACCCATTTATGGATTGAAACAAGCATCGCGTTCTTGGAATCAACTTTTTGATGAGATCATAAAAGAATATGATTTCATTCAAAATGAAGATGATTCTTGTGTATATAAGAAGGTTAGTGGGAGCGCACTGACATTCATTGTCCTTTACATTGATGATGTATTGCTCATTGGCATTGATATTCCCATGCTACAATTGGTGAAAGCCTGGCTTTCATTAAAATTCTCCATGAAAGATCTAGGAGAAACAACATTTATTCTGGGAATAAGGATCTACCGGGATAGATCCAGAAAGCTGCTTGGACTCTCCCAGAGCTCGTACATTGACAAAGTGTTGAAGAGATTCAACATGGATCAGTCTAAGAGGGTACTGCTTCTAGTGTCTCATGGCGTCTCTCTATCTAAGGACATGTGTCCTAAAACTCAAGATGAGAGAGATAATATGAGTCAGATCCTGTTCGCTTCTGCAGTCGGATCGATCATGTATGCCATGATATGTACAAGACCTGATGTCTTATATGCTTTGAACATGTGCAGTCGCTATCAGGCTGATCCAAGTGATGGTCACTGGATTGCTGTTAAGAATATCCTTAAGTATCTTAGACGAACTAAGGATGCTTTCTTAATATATGGAGATGGAGAACTTGAGGTGACTGGGTTCACCGATGCAAGTTTCCAAACCGATAAAGACGACTCTAAGTCACAATCTGGGTATATATTTTGTTTGAACAACGGAGCAGTGAGCTGGAAATCTTCCAAGCAAGAGATTGTTGCTGATTAAATAACAGAAGCAGAATATATCGCTACAGCTGAGGCAGCAACAGAAGCAGTTTGGATCCGTAAATTCCTAATTGGATTAGGAGTAGTTCCGTTAGCAGCTGAGCATGTTCCTTTGTATTGTGACAATAACGGGGCTATAGCGCAGGCTAAGGAACCGCGGTCTCATCAACGATCCAAGCATGTACTTCGAAATTTCCATCTGATACATGAGATCATACATCGTGACGATGTGAGGTTCGAAAAGATTGCTTCAGATGACAATATTACAGATTCGCTGACGAAAGCTATTACTCAGCAGAAGTTTGAGCGACATGTACATAGTTCAGGTGTTAGATACTTGGGTGATTGGCTATGAGCCAAGTGGGAGATTGTTGGACAATTATGACCCATATCATCACTATTTGTAAAAGACATTGTGGTTTTTGTACAAATTGACTATGTGACAAAGGAAATTAATATTTTATCATTTTGTAATTAGATTACTTTGATATATAAATGATAAAAGTCCTTATGATTAGTTCCGGATTAATAAGATATGAGACATTATTAATCCATGAACTGTTTAATCATTAAATATCCCTAGAAGTAGTATTATCGAGACTGGACATCGATAATGCGGAATAGACTAGTATTACACTTGTGCTCGTTATGAAAGCTTAACGACATAGTTCTCATATATTTAAGTATATGATACTTATGCAAGTGTGATAGGAGGTTCTGTTAGCCGTTGGAACGGGAACAGCTTTGCTCTAGATAGACCCCTCGGAATCCCATTGGTAGTATGACTATGTGTCTATGAGAATCCGCATCAGGGTAGGTGTATTTGGTCTTAACCTGAGACTTGCATCGCTAATACTTGCGACAATCAGTACGATTTGGTTTTGGTCGTCCGGGGCTTTAACAGGTTCTGTGTATGCCTCTTCTGGGTTTACTGAGAATCGTAGTGTATTGGGTGTGATGTCAAGATGGAAGTATCACTTCAGTCATATGGAGAAGATGATCGTGCAGGGATACATAACTAGTACTCTCATATGCTGCAGCTATCGGGATAATATGACTAGGTCATGATTATCCGATTAAAGAGACTAGTTGCTAGTGATCCGATATATGCTTCGTATGGGGCATACACAATTCCAGCCCCAGGCCTAGCATGTGACATCTGATACTAGATCGTAATACGCAATACATAATATATTATGCCTGATATAGATTATATATTCTTTGTTGAATAAATCTGATGAATTGGGTAGGCACGGTCCTTTGCTAGAAGCCAACCATGTCTTGTAAATCGGTAAGAATGTGGTACCGGGTATGCACATGTTCGGATAGTCCGACAATCGGATTTACTGCCAACATAGCCCGAGATCTCTTGGGTTGCTTCCCAAAGATTCACCGATGACATTTGACTCGAACATAATTAATCTTGGATTAATTATTAGAGAGAGAAAATTAATCTGGGATTAATTACGGCAAGAATTTATCTGGGATAAAATTCAAATAGAAGAGAGAACGCGATTAATTTAGAATTAATCGATTAAATAATATATTAGATATATTAATTGAAATCAGATTTCAAAGCGGAATTAAAATTGGATTTTAATTCGGGCGAACGAATTAATTCGCAAGCGACTTTCATAATAATTTTACTAGGCATTATTATTTAATTAAATTGAATTTAATTACGTCACGACGAAAAATTCGTTTAATCGGATTAAACGAACCCGAGCCCGAAGTGTGTTGAGCAAGCCACTTGAATTTTGAATTTAAGAGGTGGGGTCCACCAACTTACATTACTAGTCACTTGAGTGATGAAAGTGGTTGGGCATTTAATGCCATTTTCCCTCTAACACTTTTGCTTTTGCTTTTGGTAAAACATATACTCAACTTTTGAGAGTTGACTTTACAATTAGATTTTGGAAATCAAAACACAAAAAACACAAACTCTGTCTTCTCTCCCTTGCCTTGGCCGAACCTACCTCTTCATGTTCTTGAAATTTTGCAACAAAATTTCATCCAAGCTAGCACTTAAGGAGTCAACTAAGGTGATAGGGAAACTCACCATTGGATTGGATTCACTCAAAGAAGACTTGGAGCTTCCAACAAACATACAAAATTTTCGAAATTAACATCCGATCAATGTAAGTTTTTCCGCAGCTTTCTTAATCATTCACACACTAAATCATGTATTAGAGACATTGGGCATGTCTAGGACACTAACACTACGTCCACTGTGTGTTGGACAATTATGACCCATAGCATCACTATTTGTACAGAACACGGTGTTGTTGTACAAATTAACTATGTCACAAAGGAAATTGCTCTTTTATCATTTGTAATTGGATTACCGGGATATATAAATGATGAAAGTTCATATGATTAATACCAGATTAATAAGATATGAGACAATATTAATCCACATAAGGTTTAATCATAAAATATCCCTAGTCGTAGTATTATCGAGACTGGACATCGATAATGCGAAATAGGCTAGTATTACACTTGTGCGTGTTATGGAAGCGTAACGGCATAATTCTCATATATTTGGGTATTGGATAGTCATGCAAGTGTAATAAGAGGTTCTATTTACCGATGGTACGGAAACAGCTTTGCTTTGGATAAACCCATCGGAATCCCATTGGTAGTATGACTATGTGTCTATGGGAATCTGAATTAGGGTAGGTGTATTTGGTCTTAACCTGAGACTTACTTCGCTAATACTTGCGACAATCAGTATACTTTGGTTTTGGTCATCCGGGGCTTTAACAGGTTCTGCGTACGCCTCTTCTAGGTATACTGAGAATCGTAGTGTATAGGGTGTGATGTCAAGATGGAAGAATCACTTCAGTCATATGGAGATGATGATCACGTAGGATACTGAACTAGTACTCTTAAGTACTGCAGTCATCGGGATAATATGACTAGGTCATGATTATCCGATTATAGAGATTAGTTACCAGAGATCCGATATATGCTTCGTACGGGGCAGACACAATTCCAGCCCCAGGCCTGGCATGTGATATCCGATACTGGATCGTAATACGCAATACTGTGTATGCTACGCCTGACAAAGATTACATATTCCTTTAAAGAATATTTATGGAGAATTGGGTAGGCACGGTGCTTTCCGAATACCTCACGTATTCGGAAAGTCCGATGATTGTATTTACTGCCAACATATCCGGGGATCTCTTGGGTCGCTCCCCAAAGATTCACCGTTGAGATTTGACTCGAACAGAAAAATAATCTGGGATTAATTATGGTAGAGAAAATTAATCTGGGATTAATCACAATAATAATTAATCTGGGAATTAATTATCAAGAGAAAAAATTAATCTGGGATTAATTGCGTCGAGAATTTATCTGGGATTAAATTCATCGAGAAGAGGTAACGCGATTAATTTGGAATTAATCGGTAAACTAAATTTAATAGTGAAATTGGATTTTACTATTTAATTTATTTAATTGGGCTAAAATAATATATTAGATATATTAATTGAAATTTGATTTCAATGCCGAATTAAATTGGACTTTAATTCTAGAGAACGAATTAATTTGGAATTAATTCGTAAGCGACTTACGTAATAATATTGCGAGGCATTATTATTTAATTAAATTGGATTTAATTAAGTCGCAACGGCATTTCGTTTAATTCGGAATTAAACGAACCCGGGCCCGAGCGAAGTCGCGTGTTGGATTGTCCGACTTAAATTTGGAATTTAAGTGGGGCCCACCAACTTACATCAAATGTTTTACTAGTGATGGAATTTGGTAATTGGTTGCGTGAAAGGCTTGGATTGCTTTTAAAACACACAAACCAAATCCTACACACCAACCTAATATAAATTAAAGCAAGTCAACTTTGGAATATGACTTACTATTCATCTCTCCCATTTCTTCTCTCTTGGCCGAATATGGCTTCCATTGGAAGAGAAAATTTTCTTTCAAAATTTGTTCTTGCTAGCACATAAAGGAGTGAATCAAGGTGATAGGGAAACTCATCCAAGTGTTGGAAACACTTAAGAAAGCTTGGAGCTTCATCAAATACATGGAAAAAGTTTTGAAACTCATCCAATCAATGTAAGTTAATTCCGCAACTCACTTGATAATTCACACACGAATCACTCTTAGACGATCTTGGCATGTTCTAGGAACACTTACAATGGTACCAGAGCCTCCTAAATTTGATTTGAAAATCTAGGGTTCATGACTTTAAATTTGGGATTTTATGCTTGGAGTATATATTTTCTTGAATTGATAATGAATCCAGATAATTTGGTTGACATAGACATATGGTTCAATTGAGTTAAACTGGGTATTTGCGTCTGACCATCGACAGAGGCTTTTGCATAATTTAGTGTTCCAGGTTAGTAAACTGATTTATTACACAAACATAAAATAACCACTTCATCTTTTAAATGATATTACTGTAAGGAAATCTATTAAAGGGTTATCTATCCTCAAGGAAGATCGTGGGCTATTAAGTCTAAGGCTGAAACCTAAAATCCTATGTCTAGTTCATTTTAGATTTACCACATCAATCTTATTGGTGATCAGACAACAAGAAGCATTAAGCTTAAGACTTAATAAGTAAACCTTTAAATTACCCAAACTATAAAATAACCTCTTATAAACCGGTGATATTAGAATTCATCACAACCCCAGATAACTAACACATAACTAGGGCTAGTAACAACTTAAAAGTAAAAGACATAAAGTAAAAATACTGAAAAGTAAAAGACATAAAGTAAAACTGAAAAGTAAAATAAAATAAAATGCTAAGGTAAAAGGAATTACTTTTACTACTACTAATTTAGATATCTCCCATAAAATAATATATAAACTTGTGATATTATTTTACCAACCGACCAATCTGGCGGTATCCTGATTAAGTCAAATTAAGTCCAACCAGCCATATAGGCGGTAATATTTGTCCATAATCCAGCCATAAAGGCGGTACCAAAATAAATTTACCAACCGACCAATCTGGCGGTATCCTTGATTAGTCAGGTTTAAACCAGATTAAATTGAATTGCCAACCGACCAATATAGCGGTTATCCTTTATTAATCAGTATTTTAAATAGTGAATATATTATTTTTAAGGGAGATTAATCTAAATAGTAACAGTAAAAGAATTACCTTCACCCTAGCTTGGGAAATTACCTCCTCATTACTGAAAAGTAAAAACTGAAAAATTAAAGAAAGAAAAGTACTGTGCGTAAAAGTAAATTGCGGAAAGTAAAAACTGAAAAGTAAAGAAAAGAAAGTGCGAAACTGAAAATTAATATGAAAACTAAAAATAAACAAACTAGATACAATCTTCTTATATTCATTAAGAATTTCAAAGAAGAAAGTATGAATTTTACAAATGAAATGGCTTGGTATTTATAGGTAAAATTTTGCCACCATCAAATCATCAATCAATTTCTCCACCAAATCCATTATTAATTTCTCCACTAATTACTCACCAAATCCATAATTGCTCCACTAATTGCTTCTCTTGTTTGGTGGTGATTTGATAATTTTTATTAATATTTATTAATTAATATTTTGCTTTGAAAATGATTGATAATGACTTTTAATAATTACACTCCACACACTTCTGGATGGTTCATCAATTTCGGTCATGAAATCTTCAGAGTTCGAAAATATTTTCTCTTTCAAAGTTGTATCTTTGAGTCTTCTTTAATCTGGCACTTGAATCAGCTCAATCCGATATCTGAGTAAAAGTTATGCCCAAAATACGACAGATGCGCAAAACTGGAATTTCCAAAACTGCACTTCGTCAAAACGCCCTTTCAAGTTTCCAATCTCCAAAATTAATATATAAGTCCAATAATTGCCCTTATTTGACCCTATTTCATCTTAAATGATTTCATTGAGACCCGATATTATTTTCTGCAAAATAAACTAAAACACATCAAAACATTCATCAAACCCGAGAAACTAAACAAAATATTAAGTAAAAGGGGCGGTAAATATTGATATATTTTCCGCTCATCACACCCCCAAACCTAACATTTTGCTAGTCCTCGAGCAAAACAACAAAATAAAATACAAGAAACAATTAAAAATTAAACTAAGCCACTTTCGTAGGGATCACGGTTGCATTTAGCATATGCAACAAGCCTTTAAACCCCTAGGTGTTCCTAGTGGACGAGTTATAGTCTCGTGAGGGCTTACAACAACGATACCCACAAACATTTTACAAAAGTAAACAGGTATTAAAACTAATGCACACAAAAGCAAAAAGACAAGCGAAAAGAGAATAAAGATGTTAGTGACTAATCAGGTGAAACTTCTACTCGAAGTTACTAGTTGTTTTGTTTTCTTATAAATTACCGAATAAGTAAATCTCCGATTATTTTTACCATTCTCCATATACACAGCCAACAAAATATTAATCAACTCATTTTGCCCACAACAGTCATAAGTGCAGTTGATAAGAGAGTAATATTTTTGTCCTAAAGTTCTATCAGATTTCACACCTTTTGTAGCAAGGAATAATTTTCTCATTTTTCTGCTTTTTTTTTCTTTGATTTTTTTTTATTTTTTATTATATACAATATCTTCCGTCTATGTAGCGAGTGTTGGGTCGGTGACTCCCAAACCAGTTGGCTTTAGGGCACCAGGTGTTAAGACACCCCTACAGACTTAATAACCCAGACTTCTGATTATATATTTTTACAGCATCTTTGATCCATGTAACGAGCTTTGGGCCAGTGACTCCCAAACCAGTTGGCTTTAGGGCACCAGGTGTTAAGACACCCTTACAGAATTAATAACTCGGATCTCAGACGTTTTTTTTTTTTTTTTTTTTTTTCCATTGCTTTTTGAGATGCTTCCTCCAATTAAACTAGAGCACTGAATATTACAAACTTTTCAATTTAGCTCATGTCCGTATGTTACTATATATGTTGATAATATCTGCTAACTAAACATATGAAGATTCCTTTTTAGTCAGTTTTAAGGAGAATTCACAAATTAAATAATTCAAAATGAAATAAACAAAAATTAACTTGTTTCGAAATAGGCTTGAGATACGTCTCAGGAGTGGAAACTCCTTACTCGGCTATCTTTTACCAATTTCACCTTTTTAGTCAAAATAAAAACACAAAAACGCAAAATATTTTTGTAATTTTTTTCAATTTTTTCAATTTTTTTGTATTTTTCGAAAAATTTTGGACTAAAAATAAAAACAACATACAAACTAAAAACAATGTACTAATCAACTAAATCCCTCCCCCAAACCTAAATGAGACATTGTCCCCAATGTCTTAAACAGTAAAAGGAGAGTTAAGAAGGTCGTACCTGGTTAGCTGAAATCTATAGGAAATTAAAGGTTAAGATCCAGATTAACTCTACGCCTCTTACCACGATCGTCCTCAGACCAATTTATCTTTGATAGGATAGGGTCAACTTGTGGCTCATGAGCTAAGAGTTGATCTATTAGATCCGGAGCAGTTCTGGCAGTAAAGAGGAGTTCTTTCATAGGTTTGACACGAACCCATTTCTCCGAGCATCATCAAGAAACACACAAAGAAAATCATAAAATCCATCAACGTTAAGCAATCCAAGTGGTTTCTGGTGTATGTTCAGGTTCGCCAAGATAGTACAATAAAAATTTCTCCAATGTGCCCAAGCCACCTGGCAAAGCAATAAAAGCATCAGCACGGTTAATCATTTCTACAATCGTTCAGACATACCTTGCACGATCAGTTCCTCTCCGTTTGATGATCCAATAAGATTTGCCTCTGCCAAGGGTTTTGGGATGATTCCCAAAACATGACTGCCTCCTTCTTGTACGGCCTTTGAAACGATCCCCATTAATCCAAGATTGCCTCCGCCATATATTAAGTGCATATTCCTTGCAGCTAAGACTCGACCCAATTCCTGTGCTGCTTCTATGTATTGTGGTTTAGTACCAACACTACTACCGCAAAACACACAAATGTTTTCAACTCGTCTTCTTGAAGTGGCTTCCATGTTTTATGTTTTTCTTTTCTACTCTGGATGACTTCAAAGGTGCAATGATGAGTTGAATTTATAATACCTGAAAAGGGTGAGTAAAATAGCACAAGTTTCTTCCAAAGGACGATTAGTAGCAAAATAATAAATAGACCGTGATAGTCAAAAAGATCTGGATCCTGTCGGAGAAAACAAAAAAGAAAACAACAAACCAAATCAATAATATTAGGAAAAGACAAAGAGATATAATATGTACCAAAATTTACAGCTTGATTAACGTCTATGCGTCAGGGACAACTTCCCATCCAATTTTCTTATAAATTGGCAAACAGGTCTTTTTGAGTCAGATTCCCGAGACTTAACTGTTGTCTTTCTTTTTGAAATTGTGTATGTAATTTGCGAATGGTTATATGAAAAAATCCACTGGGATGCGTCTCAAGAGTCGAAGATATATCATCTAAAGACTCCTTACTCAAGCTATCCCTAATGAAGTTAATTTTGTCTTCGCGATTATCAGACACCATTCCTAAAGAACGACAACGAGTGTTGCAATTAAATCGTGCACATTTGAACAAACACCCATTTGCTTAGCTCTACGTTTCTTTGCATAGGTGCTTATTCCAAACCAGGCAGATGTGAAATAAAAGAATCAGAAGACTCACCTGCCAATCGGACTCGTGCTTCAATTACCAACGAATATCATTAGGAATACCATGGATTGTTAATAACCTCATCCGTTCCAAGCGAGTTTTGTATACTTTCATCAGAGGATTGGAGGGAGAGAAGGAAATTGCTTGTGAAGATTTGCGAGAGCTTCTTCCATCTTGAAATGACAAAACCTGCAAAAATAAAACACACCAAATTAAATCACACTAAATCACAATATATATAAAAATTGCATGGGTTGCCTCCCTGCTAGCGCTAAGTTTAAAGTCGTCAGCCAGACATGACTTCTCGAACGTTAAGCTGGATCTGAAAGTGTAACACTTTCTTTTTGTCGCTCAAATGATTCTCCCCAGTAGTGCTTGACACGCTTGTTTTTAACCTTGAAAGTTTTTTTAGCGTCAGGATCATGTATCTCAACGGTTCTATTTGGTAAAACTTTGGTGATCACAAATGGACCTGACCACCGTGATTTTGGCTTCCATGGGAAGATTTTCACCCTTGATTTGTTTAACAGTACCTTCTGCCCTGGTTCCAGTTGTATGCGCACTAACTTCTCATCATGTCTTTTCTTGCCCTTTTCTTTGTACAATTTGGCATCTTCAAAAGGCTGATTGTGAAATTCCTCCAATTCGTTGAGCTGGTGGAACTTTTTCTCTTCTGTTGCTTGTAGAGCAAGAATTGGCTCTTTCAGTGCAAAAGATGCTTTATCTTTAGGCTCCACAGGCAATTGACATGTTTTAAGTTTGTCAGTAGAACTTTGTCTTTTATCAGAGTTCTGAATGGTACTGTGTATCACATCGAGTTTGAAACATTCCTCATTCTTTTCATCATCTGGAAAATTCATGGCCTTGAAAACATTGAATGTTACTTCTTGGTCCTGTACCCTCATGGTTAGTTTCTCCTTTTTGTACATCAATAATGGTTCGACCTGTAGCCAAGAACGGTCTCCCAGGATGATTGGCACGTCTGCGTCTTCCTCCATATCAAGGACAATAAAATCTGCTGGGAAAATGAATTTGTCAACCTTGACCAGCACATCCTCAACTACGCCTCTTGGAATACGAGCGTTCTATCAGCAAGTTGCAGTGAGACTGAAGTTGGCATTGTTTCTCTCCAATCTGTAATTTCCTGAAAATAGAAAAAGGCATCAAGTTAACACAGCACCTAAATCACAGATTGGAGAAACAATGCCACTTCAGTCTCACTGCAACTTGCTGATAGAACGCTCGTATTTCCAAGAGGCGTAGTTGAGGATGTGCTGGTCAAGGTTGACAAATTCATTTCCCAGCAGTTTTTATTGTCCTTGATATGGAGGAAGACGCAGACGTGCCAATCATCCTCGGGAGACCGTTCTTGGCTACAGGTCGAACCATTATTGATTTAGCAAAAAGGAGAACTAACCATGAGGTACAGGACCAAGAAGTAACATTCAATGTTTTCAGGCCATGAATTTTCCAGATGATGAAAAGAATGAGGAATGTTTCAAACTCGATGTGATACACAGTACCATTCAGAACTCTGATAAAAGACAAAGTTCTACTGACAAACTTAAAACATGTCAATTGCTTGTGGAGCCTAAAGATAAAGCATCTTTTGCACTGAAAGAGCCAATTCTTGCTCTACAAGCAACAGAAGAGAAAAATTTCCACAAGCTCAACGAATTGGAGGAATTTCACAATCAGCCTTTTGAAGATGCCAAATTGTACAAAGAAAAGGGCAAGAAAAGACATGATGAGAAGTTAGTGCGCATACAACTGGAACCAGGGCAGAAGGTACTGTTAAACAAATCAAGGGTGAAAATCTTCCCATGGAAGCCAAAATCACGGTGGTCAGGTCCATTTGTGATCACCAAAGTTTTACCAAATAGAGCCGTTGAGATACATGATCCTGACGCTAACAAAACTTTCAAGGTTAAAAACAAGCGTGTCAAGCACTACTGGGGAGAATCATTTGAGCGACAAAAAGAAAGTGTTACACTTTCAGATCCAGCTTAACGTTCGAGAAGTCATGTCTGGCTGACGACTTTAAACTTAGCGCTAGCAGGGAGGCAACCCATGCAATTTTTGTATATATTGTGATTTGGTGTGATTAATTTTGTGTGTTTTATTTTTGCAGGTTTTGTCATTTCAAGATGGAAGAAGCTTTCGCAAATCTTCACAAGCAATTTCCTTCTCTCCCTCCAAATCTCTGATGAAAGTATACAAAACTCGCTTGGAACGGATGAGGTTATTAACAATCCATGGTATTCCTAATGATATTCGTTGGGTAATTGAAGCACGAGTCCGATTGGCAGGTGAGTCTTCTGACTCTTTTATTTCACATCTGCCTGGTTTTGGAAGAAGCACCTATGCAAAGAAACGTAGAGCTAAGCAATGGGTGTTTGGTTTAAATGTGCACGATTTAATTGCAACACTCGTTGTCGTTCTTTAGGAATGGTGTCTGATAATCGTGAAGACAAAATTAATTCATTAGGGATGGCTTGAGTAAGGAGTCTTTAGATGAAATATCTTCAACTCTTGAGACGCATCCCAGTGGATATGTCACAATTGCCATTCGCAAATTACATACACAATTCCAAAAAGAAAGACAACAATTAAGTCTCGGGAATCTGACTCAAAAAGACCCTGTTTGCCATTTATAAGAAAATTGGATGGGAAGCTTGTCCCTGACGCATAGACGTCAATCAAGCCGTTACTTTTCTTGTAAATATTATATCTCTTTGTCTTTTCTTAATAATGTGATTTGTTTTGTTGTTTTCTTTTATTTTCTCCGACATGATCCATACCTTTTTGACTATCACGATATTATTTCGCTACTAATCGTCCTCTGGAAGATACTTGTGCTATTATTACTCACCCTTTTTCAGGTACTATAAATTCAGCCCGTCATTGCACTTTTGAAGGCATCCAGAGTTGAAAAAGAATACAAAAAAAATATAGAAGCCACTTCAAGAAGACGAGTTGAAAACATCTGCGTGTTTTGCGGTAGTAGTGTTGGTACTAAGCCACAATACATAGAAGCAGCACAGGAATTGGGTCGAGTCTTAGCTGCAAGGAATATGCATTTAATATATGGCGGAGGCAATCTCGGACTTATGGGGATCATTTCAAAGGCTGTACAGGAAGGAGGCAGTCATGTTTTGGGAATCATCCCAAAACCCTTGGCAGAGGTAAATCTTATTGGGTCATCAAACGGAGAGGAACTGATCGTGCCAGGTATGTCTGAACGCCTGGTAGAAATGATTACCGTGATGATGCTTTTATTGCTTTGCCAGGTGGCTTGGGCACATTGGAGGAATTTTTATTGTACTATCTTGGGCGAACCTAAACATACACCAGAAACCACTTGGATTGCTTAACGTTGATGATTTTTGATTTTCTTTTTGTGTTTCTTGATGATGCTCGGAGAAATGGGTTCGTGTCAAAACCTATGAAAGAACTCCTCTTTACTGCCAGAACTGCTCCGGATCTAATAGATCAACTCTTAGCTCATGAGCCACAAGTTGACCCTATCCTATCAAAGATAAATTGGTCTGAGGACGATCGTGGTAAGAGAGCGTCGAGAGTTAATCTGGATCTTAACCTTTAATTTCCTATAGATTTCAGCTAACCAGGTACGACCTTCTTAACTCTCCTTTTACTGTTTAAGACATTGGGGACAATGTCTCATTTAGGTTTGGGGAGGATTTAGTTGATTAGTACATGTTTTTAGTTTGTATGTTGTTTTTATTTTTAGTCCAAAATTTTTCGAAAAATACAAAAAAATTGAAAAATTGAAAAAAATTACAAAAATATTTTGCGTTTTTTTGTGTTTTTATTTTGACTAAAAAGGTGACATTGGTAAAAGATAGCCGAGTAAGGAGTTTCCCCACTCCTGAGACGTATCTCAAGCCTATTTCGAAACAAGTTAATTTTTGTTTATTTTCATTTTGAATTATTTAATTTGTGAATTCTCCTTAAAACTGACTAAAAAGGAATCTTCATATGTTTAGTTAGCAGATATTATCAAAATATATAGTAACATACGGACATGAGCTAATTGAAAAGTTTGTAATATTCATGCTCTAGTTTAATTGGAGGAAGCATCTCAAAAAGCAATGAGTAAAAAAATAAAAAAAAAAAAAAAAAACGTCTGAGATCCGAGTTATTAAGTCTGTAAGGGTGTTTTAACACCTAGTGCCCTAAAACCAACTGGTTGGGAGTCACTGGCCCAACACTCGCTACATGGATCAAAGATGCTGCAAAAAATATATTTATATCTGAAGTCTGGGTAATTAAGTCCGTAGGGGTGTCTTAACACCTGGTGCCCTAAAACCAACTGGTTTGGGAGCCACCGACCCAAAGCTCGCTACATAGACGGAAGATATTGTATATAAATAAAAAATAGAGAAAATCAAAGAAAAAATCAGAAAATGAGAAAAATTATTCCATTGCTACAAAAGGTGTGAAATCTGATAGAACTTTAGGACAAAAATATTACTCTCTTATCACTGCACTTATGACTGTTGTGGGCAAAAATAAGTTGTTTAATATTTTGTTGGCTATGTATATGAAAATGTAAAAATAATCGAGAATTTACTTATTCAGTAATTTAGAATAAACAAAACAACTAGTAACTTGGAGTAGAAGTTTTACCTGATTAGTCACTAACTTCTTTATTCTATTTTCGCTTGTCTTTTTGCTTTTGTGTGCATTAGTTTTACTACCTTTTTACTTTTGTAAAACGTTTGTGGGTATCGTTGCTGTAAACCCTCACGAGACTACAACTCGTCCACTAGGGACACCTAGGGGTTTAAAAGGCTTGTTGCAACATACGCTAAATGAAGCAACCGTGATCCCTACGAAGTGGCTTAGTTTAATTTTATTTTTATTTGTTTGTTTTGCTCGAGGACTAGCAAAATGTTAGGTTTGGGGGTGTGATGAGCGGAAAATATATCAATATTTACCGCCCCTTTTACTTAATATTTTGTTTGTTTCTCGGTTTTGATGAACGTTTTGATGTGTTTTAGTTTATTTTGCAGATAAAATAATATCGGGTCTCAATGAAATCATTTAGGATGAAATTTGGATCAAATAGGGCAATTATTGGACTTGATATATTAATTTTGGAGATTGGAAACTTGAAATGGCGTTTTTGACGAAGTTGCAGTTTTGGAAATTCCAGTTTTGCGCATCTGTCGTATTTTGGGCATAACGTTTTACTCTCCATATCGGATTGAGCTGATTCAGTTCCAGATTAAAGAGACTCAACGATCTACAACTTTGAAGAGAAAATATTTTCAAATTCGGATGATTTCATGACCGAAATTGATGAACCATCCAGAAGTGTGTGGAGTGTATTATTAAAGTCATTATCAATCATTTTCAAAGCAAAATTATTAATTAATTATAATTAATAAAAATTTCAAAAATCAACACCAAACAAGATAAGCAATTAGTGGATCAATTATGGATTTGGTGGAGTAATTAGTGGAGAAATTAATAATGGATTTGGTGGAGAATTTGATGGAGGCAAAATTTTGCCTATAAAATACCAACCATTTCATTTCATTGTAAAATTCATACTTCTTCTAAGGAATTCTTAAGAATACTAAGAAGATTGTATCTTGTTTGTTTATTTATAGCTTTTAGTAATTAATTTTCGCTTTCGCATTTTCTTTTCTTTACTTTTCAGTTTTTACTTTCCGCAATTTACTTTAATCGCACAGTACTTTTCTTTCTTTAATTTTAAGTTTTTATTTTCAGTAATTTACTTTCATTACTTTCAACAGCAATTTACTTTTCAGCAATTTTACTTTTTAGTAATTTACTTTCAGTATTTCATTTTCAGTATTTTACTTTATGTGTTTTATTTAATTTAGTTTTTTTTACCACCTGTAAATATGTGTCGTAACTAAGCCAGTTATCTGGGGTTGTGATGAAATCCAATATCACCGTTGTATAAGGTTAGATTATAGCTTGTGTAATATAAAGATTTTATTATTGAGTCTTAAACTTAATGCTTTTTCATTAACTAGGCCATTAATAAAATTGAACTGGTAAACTTAAAATGAACTAGACATAGGGATTTTAGGTTTCAGCCTTAGACTCAATAGCCCACGATCTTCCTTGAGGATAGATAACCCTTTAATAGATTTCCTTACAGGATAGGAATACCTGTCGGGCGGGGGTAGCCTAATTGGAACTTAAACTTAATGAATCCAGATATTTGGTTGACATAGACATATGGTTCAATTGGGTTAAATTGGGTATTTGTGTCTGACCATCGACAGAGGCTTACACATAATTTAGTGTTCCAGGTTAATAAATCAATATATTACCCAACTTTAAGATAACTACTTCATCTTTAAAATGATATTGGAAGAAATCACAACCCTAGATAGTTTTTAATATGAATTTCTCTTAAACATATTTTCGACAATTTTATTTACTTGCTTTTAAATTTAGAATCGTCACCATTTCAAATCAATCAATCAAACAATCTGTTAGATATTAGTAATCGTTTGACCTCATAAAATTAATATTTTTGATATTTGTTATGAGCGGAAAATATATCAATATTTACCGCCCTTTTTACTTAATATTTTGTTTAGTTTCTCGGGTTTGATGAATGTTTTGATGTGTTTTAGTTTATTTTGCAGATAAAATAATATCGGGACTCAATGAAATCATTTAGGACGAAATGTGGATCAAATAAGGGCAATTATTGGACTTGATATATTAATTTTGGAGATTGGAAATTTGAAAGGGCGTTTTGACGAAGTGCAGTTTTGGAAATTCCAGTTTTGCACATCTGTCGTATGTGGGCATAACTTTTTACTCAGATATCGGATTGAGCTGATTCAAGTGCCAGATTAAAGAAGACTCAAAGATCTACAATCTTCAGAATTCGAAAATATTTTCTCTTTGAAAGTTGTAGATCTTTGAGTCTTCTTTAATCTGGCACTTGAATCAGCTCAATCCGATATCTGAGTAAAAAGTTATGCCCAACATACGACAGATGTGCAAAACTGGAATTTCCAAAACTGCACTTCGTCAAAACGCCCTTTCAAATTTCCAATCTCCAAAATTAATATATCAAGTCCAATAATTGCCCTTATTTGATCCACATTTCGTCCTAAATGATTTCATGAGTCCCGATATTATTTTATCTGCAAAATAAACTAAAACACATCAAAACATTCATCAAACCCGAGAAACTAAACAAAATATTAAGTAAAAGGGGCGGTAAATATTGATATATTTTCCGCTCATCACACCCCCAAACCTAACATTTTGCTAGTCCTCGAGCAAAACAACAAAATAAAAATAAAATTAAACTAAGCCACTTTCGTAGGGATCACGGTTGCATTTAGCGTATGCAACAAGCCTTTAAACCCCTAGGTGTCCCTAGTGGACGAGTTGTAGTCTCGTGAGGGTTTACAGCAACGATACCCACAAACGTTTTACAAAAGTAAAAAGGTAGTAAAACTAATGCACACAAAAGCAAAAAGACAAGCGAAAATAGAATAAAGAAGTTAGTGACTAATCAGGTAAAACTTCTACTCCAAGTTACTAGTTGTTTTGTTTTATTCTAAATTACTGAATAAGTAAATTCTCCGATTATTTTTACCATTCTTCATATACATAGCCAACAAAATATTAAACAACTTATTTTTGCCCACAACAGTCATAAGTGCAGTTGATAAGAGAGTAATATTTTTGTCCTAAAGTTCTATCAGATTTCACACCTTTTGTAGCAATGAAATAATTTTTCTCATTTTTCTGATTTTTTCTTTGATTTTTCTCTATTTTTTAATGGCCAGTTAATGAAAAAGCATTAAGATTAAGACTCAATAAATAAACCTTTATATTACCCAAACTATAATTAACCACTTATAAACCGGTGATATTGGTTTCATCACAACCCCAGATAACTGGCTTAGTTACGACACATATTTACAGGTGGTAAAAAAACTTAAATAGAATAAAAGACATAAAGTAAAATACTGAAAAGTAAATTGCTGAAAGTAAATTACTGAAAAGTAAATTGCTGAAAAGTAAATTGCTGAAAGTAAATTACTGAAAAGTAAATTGCTGAAAGTAAATTACTGAAAAGTAAAAACTGAAAATTAAAGAAAGAAAAGTATTGTGCGTAAAAGTAAATTGCGGAAAGTAAAAACTGAAAAGTAAAGAAAAGAAAATACGAAAGCGAAAATTAATTACTAAAAGCTATAAATAAACAAACAAGATACAATCTTCTTAGTATTCTTAAGGAATTCCTTAGAAGAAAGTATGAATTTTACAAATGAAATGGCTTGGTATTTATAGGCAAAATTTTGCCTCCATCAAATCATCCATCAAATTCTCCACCAAATCCATTATTAATTTCTCCACTAATTACTCCACCAAATCCATAATTGATCCACTAATTGCTTATCTTGTTTGGTGTTGATTTGATAATTTTTATTAATTATTAATTAATTAATATTTTGCTTTGAAAATGATTGATAATGACTTTTAAAATTACACTCCACACACTTCTGGATGGTTCATCAATTTCGGTCATGAAATCATCGAATTGAAAATATTTTCTCTTTCAAAGTTGTAGATCGTTGAGTCTTCTTTAATCTGGAACTTGAATCAGCTCAATCCGATATCGGAGTAAAACGTTATGCCCAAAATACGACAGATGCGCAAAACTGGAATTTCCAAAACTGCACTTCGTCAAAACGCCATTTCAAGTTTCCAATCTCCAAAATTAATATATCAAGTCCAATAATTGCCCTTATTTGATCCACATTTCATCCTAAATGATTTCATTGAGACCCGATATTATTTTATCTGCAAAATAAACTAAAACACATCAAAACGTTCATCAACCCGAGAAACTAAACAAAATATTAAGTAAAATGGGCGGTAAATATTGATATATTTTCCGCTCATCACACCCCCAAACCTAACATTTTGCTAGTCCTCGAGCAAAACAACAAAATAAAAATAAAATTAAACTAAGCCACTTTCGTAGGGATCACGGTTGCATTTAGCGTATGCAACAAGCCTTTAAACCCCTAGGTGTCCCTAGTGGACGAGTTGTAGTCTCGTGAGGGTTTACAGCAACGATACCCACAAACGTTTTACAAAAGTAAAAAGGTAGTAAAACTAATGCACACAAAAGCAAAAAGACAAGCGAAAATAGAATAAAGAAGTTAGTGACTAATCGGGTAAAACTTCTACTCCAAGTTACTAGTTGTTTTGTTTTATTCTAAATTACGAATAAGTAAATTCTCCGATTATTTTTACCATTCTTCATATACACAGCCAACAAAATATTAAACAACTCATTTTTGCCCACAACAGTCATAAGTGCAGTTGATAAGAGAGTAATATTTTTGTCCTAAAGTTCTATCAGATTTCACACCTTTTGTAGCAATGGAATAATTTTTCTCTTTTCTGATTTTTTCTTTGATTTTTCTCTATTTTTTTATTTATATACAATATCTTCCGTCTATGTAGCGAGTGTTGGGTCGGTGGCTCCCAAACCAGTTGGCTTTAGGGCACCAGGTGTTAAGACACCCCTACGGACTTAATTACCCAGACTTCTGATATATATATTTTTTGCAGCATCTTTGATCCATGTAACGAGCTTTGGGCCAGTGACTCCCAAACCAGTTGGCTTTAGGGCACTAGGTGTTAAAACACCCTTACAGACTTAATAACTCGGATCTCAGACGTTTTTTTTTTTTTTTTTTTTTTTTTCCATTGCTTTTTGAGATGTTTCCTCCAATTAAACTAGAGCACTGAATATTACAAACTTTTCAATTTAGCTCATGTCCGTATGTACTATATATGTTGATAATATCTGCTAACTGAACATATGAAGATTCCTTTTTAGTCAGTTTTAAGGAGAATTCACAAATTAAATAATTCAAAATGAAATAAACAAAAATTAACTTGTTTCGAAATAGGCTTGAGATACGTCTCAGGAGTGGAAACTCCTTACTCGGCTATCTTTTACCAATTTCACCTTTTTAGTCAAAATAAAAACACAAAAACGCAAAATATTTTTGTAATTTTTTTCAATTTTTTCAATTTTTTTTGTATTTTTCGAAAAATTTTGGACTAAAAATAAAAACAACATACAAACTAAAAACAATGTACTAATCAACTAAATCCCTCCCCCAAACCTAAATGAGACATTGTCCCCAATGTCTTAAACAGTAAAAAGAGAGTTAAGAAGGTCGTACCTGGTTAGCTGAAATCTATAGGAAATTAAAGGTTAAGATCCAGATTAACTCTACGCCTCTTACCACGATCGTCCTCAGACCAATTTATCTTTGATAGGATAGGGTCAACTTGTGGCTCATGAGCTAAGAGTTGATCTATTAGATCCGGAGCAGTTCTGGCAGTAAAGAGGAGTTCTTTCATAGGTTTTGACACGAACCCATTTCTCCGAGCATCATCAAGAAACACACAAAGAAAATCATAAAATCCATCAACGTTAAGCAATCCAAGTGGTTTCTGGTGTATGTTCAGGTTCGCCCAGATAGTACAATAAAAATTTCCTCCAATGTGCCCAAGCCACCTGGCAAAGCAATAAAAGCATCAGCACGGTTAATCATTTCTACCAATCGTTCAGACATACCTTGCACGATCAGTTCCTCTCCGTTTGATGATCCAATAAGATTTGCCTCTGCCAAGGGTTTTGGGATGATTCCCAAAACATGACTGCCTCCTTCTTGTACGGCCTTTGAAACGATCCCCATAATCCAAGATTGCCTCCGCCATATATTAAGTGCATATTCCTTGCAGCTAAGACTCGACCCAATTCCTGTGCTGCTTCTATGTATTGTGGTTTAGTACCAACACTACTACCGCAAAACACACAAATGTTTTCAACTCGTCTTCTTGAAGTGGCTTCCATTTTATGTTTTTCTTTCTCAACTCTGGATGACTTCAAAGGTGCAATGATGAGTTGAATTTATAATACCTGAAAAGGGTGAGTAAAAATAGCACAAGTTTCTTCCAAAGGACGATTAGTAGCAAAATAATAAATAGACCGTGATAGTCAAAAAGATCTGGATCCTGTCGGAGAAAACAAAAGAAAAAACAACAAAACAAATCAATAATATTAGGAAAAGACAAAGAGAATAATATGTACAAAAATTTACAGCTTGATTAACGTCTATGCGTCAGGGACAAGCTTCCCATCCAATTTTCTTATAAATTGGCAAAAGGGTCTTTTTGAGTCAGATTCCCGAGACTTAACTGTTGTCTTTCTTTTTGAAATTGTGTATGTAATTTGCGAATGGTTATATGAACATATCCACTGGGATGCGTCTCAAGAGTCGAAGATATATCATCTAAAGACTCCTTACTCAAGCCATCCCTAATGAAGTTAATTTTGTCTTCGCGATTATCAGACACCATTCCTAAAGAACGACAACGAGTGTTGCAATTAAATCGTGCACATTTGAAACAAACACCCATTTGCTTAGCTCTACGTTTCTTTGCATAGGTGCTTCTTCCAAAACCAGGCAGATGTGAAATAAAAGAATCAGAAGACTCACCTGCCAATCGGACTCGTGCTTCAATTACCCAACGAATATCATTAGGAATACCATGGATTGTTAATAACCTCATCCGTTCCAAGCGAGCTTTGTATACTTTCATCAGAGATTTTGGAGGAGAGAGAAGGAAATTGCTTGTGAAGATTTGCGAGAGCTTCTTCCATCTTGAAATGACTAAACCTGCAAAAATAAAACACACAAAATTAAATCACACCAAATCACAATATATACAAAAATTGCATGGGTTGCCTCCCTGCTAGCGCTAAGTTTAAAGTCGTCAGCCAGACATGACTTCTCGAACGTTAAGCTGGATCTGAAAGTGTAACACTTTCTTTTTGTCGCTCAAATGATTCTCCCCAGTAGTGCTTGACACGCTTGTTTTTAACCTTGAAAGTTTTTTAGCGTCAGGATCATGTATCTCAACGGCTCTATTTGGTAAAACTTTGGTGATCACAAATGGACCTGACCACCGTGATTTTGGCTTCCATGGGAAGATTTTCACCCTTGATTTGTTTAACAGTACCTTCTGCCCTGGTTCCAGTTGTATGCGCACTAACTTCTCATCATGTCTTTTCTTGCCCTTTTCTTTGTACAATTTGGCATCTTCAAAAGGCTGATTGTGAAATTCCTCCAATTCGTTGAGCTGGTGGAACTTTTTCTCTTCTGTTGCTTGTAGAGCAAGAATTGGCTCTTTCAGTGCAAAAGATGCTTTATCTTTAGGCTCCACAGGCAATTGACATGTTTTAAGTTTGTCAGTAGAACTTTGTTTTATCAGAGTTCTGAATGGTACTGTGTATCACATCGAGTTTGAAACATTCCTCATTCTTTTCATCATCTGGAAAATTCATGGCCTTGAAAACATTGAATGTTACTTCTTGGTCCTGTACCCTCATGGTTAGTTCTCCTTTTTGTACATCAATAATGGTTCGACCTGTAGCCAAGAACGGTCTCCCGAGGATGATTGGCACGTCTGCGTCTTCCTCCATATCAAGGACAATAAAATCTGCTGGGAAAATGAATTTGTCAACCTTGACCAGCACATCCTCAACTACGCCTCTTGGAAATACGAGCGTTCTATCAGCAAGTTGCAGTGTGAGACTGAAGTTGGCATTGTTTCTCCAATCTGTAATTTCCTGAAAATAGAAAAAGGCATCAAGTTAACACTAGCACCTAAATCACATAAAGCCTTACCAAAGTTATGTTCTCCTATGACGCAAGGAACAGTGAAACTGCCAGGATCTTTCAACTTGGGGGAAGTTTCCTCTGAATGATAGCACTGCATTCTTCTGTTAATGCTACTGTCTCGTAATCCCCCAATCTCCGCTTTCGTGAAAGAATATCTTTCATGAATTTGGCATAGGTGGGCATTTGTTCCAACGCTTCTGCAAATGGAATGTTGATATGCAGCTTTTTGAAGATCTCCAGAAACCGGGAAAATTGCTTGTCCAATTTATTCTTCTGAAGACGTTGAGGAAAAGGTGGAGGTGGAGTGATCTGTTCTTTTTCCTTTGCTTCTTTTTCTTCCATTTGTTGCTTTGTTCTTTTGGAACTTCCTCAGCAGTTGAATTGACTCCAACATCTTTGTTGATTTCAGTACCGCTCTTTAACATGATGGCATGACATTGTTCCTTCCCCATGTTTCTTGGATTTGGCTCTGTGTTGCTGGGAAGGGTACCTGGCGGTCTGTAACTCTGAGCATTTGCCAGTTGTCCCATTTGATTCTCTAGTGCTTTAATAGAAGCAGATTGACTTTGAATTAATGCCGCTTGAGATTGAAATATAGCATCATACTTTTTTAACTGAGTCAGCACTTCTGCTATGCCTGGTTCATTTGTCTGCTCCTGGCTTTTGTTCTGCTGTTGGAATTCAGGTGGTGGATAGTTCTGCTGTTGAAATCCTGGTGGTGGATTGTTCCTTTGTCCAGAATTGTTGCTCCATGAAAAATTGGGATGATTCCTCCACCCTGGGTTGTAGGTGTTGGAATATGGATTGTTTCCCTGTCTGTTAAAATTGTTGACATAATTCACCGTTTCTTCAGGTTGAGTTGGCTCTGGTGCTCCTCCATATGTTGAACTTGTTGCTCCAATATTGCTTTGAGTGTTGAGAGTCTCCATGAATTTGCATATCTGGTCCAGTTTGGCACTAACTGCTGTTTTGACTCCAACTTCATAAATTCCTGCAATTCTTTGAATCAAGCTCCTTTCTGTTGGCCACAAGGAATTGTTATTGGCCATCTCTTCGATTAGGTCCCAGGCTTGATCTTCTCCTTTTGACATCAAAGCTCCTCCAGCAGCAGCATCAATAGTGGTTCTCATCAATCCAGAAAGTCCATTATAGAAAGTTTGGACTTGAAGCCATTTTGGAATCTCATGGTGAGGACATTTCCGGAGCAGATCTTTGTATCTTTCCCAAGCTTCGTACATGGATTCTGAATCTTGCTGCACAAAGGATGTGATGTCATTTCTCAGTTTTGCTGTTCTGGCTGGTGGAAAGTACTTTGCAAGGAATTTGGTGGCTAGGGTGTTCCATGTTGTGATGGAACCTGCTGGTAGTGAATGTAGCCAGGCCTTTGCTCTGTCTTTCAAAGAGTATGGAAAAACCCGCAATCTCATTGCTTCTTCAGCTCCTCGGTTGTAATTGAAAGTGCCGCAAACTTCCAGGAAGTTGCTGATGTGGGCATTAGGATCTTCAGTTGCATTCCCCCCAAATTGAACTGACTGCTGAATCATCTGAATGCATGTTTTGATGTCACATGCATTTGCTGGTAAGGGAGGAAGTACAATACAGGAAATGAGTCTGTCAACCATCGGAATGGTTCTGTCTCGAATGGGAATTGGTGGTGCAACGATCAAAGGTTCAGGTTCCATGTTGACTAAAGCTACTTGGCCTTCTCGCCTTTCTCTTCTCAACTGTCTGATGGTTCTTTCAATTTCTAGGTCAAGTGGTCGGAGTTCAAAGCTTCTGGTTCGTCTCATGAAGTTCTAAGAACCTGTAACACAAGAAAACAGAAATAATAAGTAAAAAGAAATTAGATACAAGTAAAGGTATCTAACCCCTAAACTAATAGTAAAAGATAACTAAGTCCCCGGCAACGGCGCCAAAAACTTGACCGGCGTAAACACACACGTATAACGCAAGCGCACGTATCGTTCAAGTAGTATAAAATATCGATCCCACGAGGACTTAATATCAAAACTATTAATTTTATGAGGTCAAATGATTACTAGTATCTAACAGATTGTTTGATTGATTGATTTGAAATGGTGACGATTCTAAATTTAAAAGCAAGTAAATAAAATTGTCGAAAATATGTTTTAGAAAATTCAATATTAAAAACTATCTAGGGTTGTGATTTCTTCCAATATCATTTTAAAGATGAAGTGGTTATCTTAAAGTTGGGTAATATATTGATTTATTAACCTGGAACACTAAATTATGTGTAAGCCTCTGTCGATGGTCAGACACAAATACCCAGTTTAACCCAATTGAACCATATGTCTATGTCAACCAAATTATCTGGATTCATTAAGTTTAAGTTCCAATTATGGCTACCCCCGCCCGACAGGTATATTCCTATCCTGTAAGGAAATCTATTAAAGGGTTATCTATCCTCAAGGAAGATCGTGGGCTATTGAGTCTAAGGCTGAAACCTAAAATCCTATGTCTAGTTCATTTTAGTTTACCAGTTCAATTTTATTAATGGCCAGTTAATGAAAAAGCATTAAGATTAAGACTCAATAAATAAACCTTTATATTACCCAAACTATAATTAACCACTTATAAACCGGTGATATTGGATTTCATCACAACCCCAGATAACTGGCTTAGTTACGACACATATTTACAGGTGGTAAAAAAACTTAAATAAAATAAAAGACATAAAGTAAAATACTGAAAGTAAATTGCTGAAAGTAAATTACTGAAAAGTAAATTGCTGAAAAGTAAATTGCTGAAAGTAAATTACTGAAAAGTAAAAACTGAAAATTAAAGAAAGAAAAGTACTGTGCGTAAAAGTAAATTGCGGAAAGTAAAAACTGAAAAGTAAAGAAAAGAAAATGCGAAAGCGAAAATTAATTACTAAAAGCTATAAATAAACAAACAAGATACAATCTTCTTAGTATTCTTAAGGAATTCCTTAGAAGAAAGTATGAATTTTACAAATGAAATGGCTTGGTATTTATAGGCAAAATTTTGCCTCCATCAAATCATCCATCAAATTCTCCACCAAATCCTTATTATTTCTCCACTAATTACTCCACCAAATCCATAATTGCTCCACTAATTGCTTATCTTGTTTGGTGTTGATTTGATAATTTTTATTAATTATTAATTAATTAATATTTTGCTTTGAAAATGATTGATAATGACTTTTAATAATTACACTCCACACACTTCTGGATGGTTCATCAATTTCGGTCATGAAATCATCAGAATTTGAAAATATTTTCTCTTTCAAAGTTGTAGATCGTTGAGTCTTCTTTAATCTGGAACTTGAATCAGCTCAATCCGATATCGGAGTAAAACGTTATGCCCAAAATACGACAGATGCGCAAAACTGGAATTTCCAAAACTGCACTTCGTCAAAAACGCCATTTCAAGTTTCCAATCTCCAAAATTAATATATCAAGTCCAATAATTGCCCTTATTTGATCCACATTTCATCCTAAATGATTTCATTGAGACCGATATTATTTTATCTGCAAAATAAACTAAAACATATCAAAACGTTCATCAAACCCGAGAAACTAAACAAAATATTAAGTAAAAGGGGCGGTAAATATTGATATATTTTCCGCTCATCAATTTCCTTGCCAAATGTGAGTAGTTGTAGCATGTTATGGAATTGATTTTGCTTCAATTTGTGTTGGAAATGAATTGGAATGTTGAGTATGATAATTGAATTAATTAGTGTTTTGAAAACATTAGATTATTGATTAATTATATTAATTATATTAATTGCACTTTAATTGAATTAATATGTAATTTGAATGTTGTATTGGGGTAATGGGCTTGGTTGTGCAAAGTTGGTTTATGACAATTGAGTTGGATCCAATTGGGCCTAAAACTATTTCCATAAAGTCAAAGTATGACATTGGGCCTTTAATAATTAATTGGGCCTAATGGGCCAAAATTGATTTTATGGCATATGGTGATTCCTATTGGGCCTAGGCATTATGGGTTAGATCCATTTTGGCCAAAAGCCAAAGCCTAAAGAATTAATTAAAAGTCCATTGGACTTTAATTAATAGTATTGGATACTAATTGGGCCTTTGAGACCCATGTAGATTGGATTTGGAATCCAAGCCTATAAGGCACTTTTAAAAGTGTAATTATTTAATTTGGAATTAAATATGAATTAGTATTGAATATAATTTAAATTGGATTTAAAATTGTAGTTCGATATAATTCAAGAATACGTACTTTGAGTATTTATTCTTAAACGAGTTGGACTCACGCAAATCAAATCGTTGTTTGAACATTGGATGGTCATTAATCAAAGATTAATTAATTGGATTAGATTGATTGATAACATGCTTTGTGTGAATACTTGGATGTATTGTATGAATAATGTATATCAGATGGATATTAGAAGGGTGAGGGCAATTTTGGAAATTGTTGTAATAAATTTAGAATTTATTAAATTGGACCTGCGTGTCCAGCCTATTATCTCTATTCTCTTTGTATTTCTCTTCTCACCAATTCCCCCCAATGTAAATAAGGTTTCTTTAGAAGTATTATTTAATTGGGTAGAAGTATGAATAGTGCTAGCGGGAGAGAGGAAAATGGAGAGATTTGTTATAGGAACAAATTTGTTATATATCCATCCGAATATCATTATTATTTTATTCGCGCCTTATTATGCTTTTAAAATGCATGCTTAAAGGTGTATGATAAGACTTAATTAAAGACAACAAATTGGATGCCAAATCGCGACAAAAACCCTCATTTTATATTAAGCATTTTTCCTTCCATTGAGTGATTCTCTCTCAAGATCCAAGATTGGCATTGGTTTGTTGGCCAAAGTCAAGACCTTTGTCCATCGCGGATATGTTTGAATCACGAAAGCTTTGTTCCATATCGTACGTCTTGGGCAAGTTGTGATTTGTTGGCCAAAGTCAAGGTCACTTCTTGTACATCGACCTCGATTACGAAGCTTTCCCACTATCAATGAGTCACGCTTAACTGGTTTCATTAAGCTTGTTGAGCCAAAGCCAAGGCTTAGTTGATTCAGAGGAAACAAGTTAGGAAATATATTGGATATATTTACATATATTGGATATATGTTTCGGACTTGGAGGTCCACCTACTGGATCTAGGAATTGGATAGGATCCAATTGATCTTAGAGATCTACCTAGTTAAGTTTCATACAATTTGTTGGCCAAAGTCAAGGTTGTGTGTTATTTAACGGGATCCTAGCCCACTAGGAAACTAGGTTTCCCGAGTACTCCAGGCTCGCCGAAAAATAGTGGGAGGCAAGTATTAAATTTGCAATTTCGTTTAGATACTTGCCAATACGCGCTCATTTCTATTTTGTCATTTATTATTTATAAATATATTAGTTGGACTAATATTCAATTGTTGTTTTAATTTAACAGTTGGACTGTATTCAAACTATTTCATTTGTAGTTGGTTATATAATTGGATTATAGTAATCAATACATTTGAATGTAACCGATCAATTGTAATTGATTATATAGTTAGACTATAGTAATCATTATATTCGATTGTACCCGAAATTGTTGATGGGATAGTTGGACTATTGGAATCAATATAACTGAAAGATTAGCGTTTAAAACATAATCCTGGGTGAAAATGTCTTTAAACGGCTCCAATTTTCAGATTGGGAATAGAACCTCAGGATAGTCCTGGGAGCTGAGAAGTTATTCTATTTGATAGAGAAACATCTTGGGCCTAAGCCCGGAGTTGAGCAAATAGTAGAGCATGAGCTTTGGAAGACTCATCGTGATGATAACTTTAGTGCTCAATCCGTTATGCTTGCCGCAAATACTCCTAAATTTCGTCGTCAGAACTAAGGATTGGATCCTTATATAATGATGATGGAATTAAAGGATCTTTATATATCTAAACTTAGATCTTAAAAGTACAAAAGAAGCTCTTACGCTCGCGTATGTCAGAGGGTACATCTGTCGAGCACTAGGTGTCACAGATGATTGCTGACATCGAACAGCTAGGTTAACTGGGCATTACCTACGAGGCCGAGACTTCCATAGATTTGATCTTATAGTCTATGCCCGAAAGCTGGGGCGGGTTCATCTTGAACTAAGAGAAAACTCTTGGAGAGTTAATGGCTATGCTCAAGGAAGCACAACCAGAGCTTCTAAAAGGGCAAGAAGCGCAAGATGCATCTTACTTCGACATCCCAGAAGGCCAAGGCTTGGCTGAAGGCTTCTGGGGGTGGGAAAATAAGGGCAAAGGCAAAATCATCACAGTCTTCTGGGAAGACAAATGACATATCCCAAGATGTCTGCCTAAATTGTGGCAAACGGGGTCACTGGAAGCGTGACTGCCATATGGACAAGGCAGACATAAAGGAAGTGAAGGCGAACAAGGCTCCGACTTCAAGAATGTTTGTTATTGTAATGAACTTGTCCACTACTAGTTTTAAAAATTGGATTTTTGATACTAAATGTGGTACATACATATGTACTGATGTGCGAGATCTGCTGATAAACATGATATTGGCTTCAGATGAGATCGACCTGCGAGTCGGAAACGGGATGAGAGTCGCTGTTTTGACCGTAGGAACCTAAGTTTTGGAACTGCCCTTTAGGCATGTACTTAAATTAGGAAACTGTTATAATGTACCTAGTTTGACTAGAAACATTATCTCTATATCTAGTTTAACCTGTTGCGGGTATACCTTTATGTCAATGAACACTAAGTGTTTTGTTTATAAAGATGATATTGAGATATACACATTAGATATGAGTAACAATATTTATATTTTGAATATAAATGAATCTCAAACATATAACATGACAAACAAAAGCTCAAACTGAATAAATCTGTTGAGACTTAAAAGTGGCATTGTTGTCTGTGACACATTAACGAGACTCGTATATCCACACTTTCGAAGAATGGATACTAGGACATATTTGATTCTAATTCAAATGATGTCTACGAATCTATTTTATTAGGCAAAGTGCCTAAAATACGTTTTACTTGGTAAAAGTGCAAGTGCCACCGATCTGTTAGCCCTCGTTCATAGTGACGTAAGTGGGCCCATGTCTAGCTAGGCTAGAGGTGGATATAAATATTTTGTAACCTTTATGGATGTTGCATCACGTTATGGTTATGTGTATCTTCTGAAACACAAGTCGGAAACTTTTGATATAATCAATGAGTTTCGACATGAAGTAGAAAGACAGACCGACTAAAGTATTAAAACATTACGGTTGGACCATGGTGGAAAATACTTGAGCAATAAGTTTCTCGATTACTTGAAAAAGTATGGTATTCTTTCACAGTGGACTCCTCCCGGGACACCTCAATTTGGCGGTGTGTCCGAACAGAGAAACCAAACTTTGTTGGACATGGTAAGGTTAATGATGAGTCGCTCTGAGCTACCAATTTCCTTATGAGGATACACATTAAATAGTGCAATACTTATTTTGAATAAGGTTCCATGAAAATCTGTTAGACAGACTTCATATTAGATATAAACAGGAAAGAAGCCAGGTTTCCTATTCCTAAAGATTTGGGAATGTTGGGCATACGCTAAATGTTTGGATGATACCAAACTAGAACCTAAATCGGATAAGTGCCTATTTGTAGGTTGTCATAGGGAAACCAAAGTATAGTACTTATACAACTCACAAGAGAATAATGTAATTGTTTCTCTCCATGCGGCTTTCCTAAGAGGAATTCCTATATGCAATGATAAGTGGGAAGAAAGTAAAACTCGATGAAAATTGGAGTAATACTATTCCAGGCACCGAGTCCTCACGGAACACCAACAGTTCATCATGGATGAAACTATACCAATAATCTTCGAATACACAAGAACCGCGTAGGTCAGAGAGAGTCAGAAAACAACCTGGGAGGTATGGGTTTCTGATCTCACCTCATGTAGATATCAATCTTATTGAGGAAGACGAACCAGCTACGTATGAGGAAGTAATACAAGGTATCGACTCCTTTTATGGAAAAGTGCCATGAAGTCCGAAATGGATTCAATGTATACCAACCATGTTTGGACACTGGTTGATGTACCAGAAGGCATTGTGCCTATTGGTAACAAATGAGTCTTCAAGGAAGACATACATGGATGGAAACATACAAATGTACACAGCTAGGAGTGTACCGAAATGGTATCATCAACGACATAGTGTCGACTACGGAATTTTTTTTTCACCTGTTGCCATGATTAAATCCATTTGGATAATGCTTGCTAATGCTGCATATTTCATTTATGAAATATGGCACATGGACGCCAAAACCGCTTTCCTTAATGGAAACCTTTTGGAGGATGTTTGTATGCAACATTCTGACGGTTTCGTCGTGCCAAAACATGCAAACAAGGTATATGTTTCGTCGTGCTAAAACATGCAAGTTAAATCGATCCATTTATAGATTGAAGCAAGCATAGCGTTCTTGGAACCAATATTTTGATGATATCATAATGGTATATGATTTCATTCAAAATGAATATGATTCTTGTGTTTATAAGAAGGTTAGTGGGAGCGCACTGACAATGAATGTCCTATAAGTTGATGATGTATTGCTTTTTAGCAATAACATTCCCATAATATAATCGGTGAAAGCTTGACTTTCATTAAAATTCTCCATGGAATACATGGGAGAAGCAGGCTTTATTCTAGGAATAAAGATCTATTAGGATATATCTAGAAAGCTACTGACAACCCTCCCAGAGCTCGTACGTTTTTGAAATGTATGTGACCTGATGTCTCATATACTTTGAGCATATGTAGACGCTATAAGGCCAATCCAGGTGATGGTCACTGGATTGATGTAAATAACATCCTTGAGTATCTTGGACGAACTAAGGATGCTTTCTGGGAATATATGGAAATGAGAACTTGAGGTGACTAGGTTCACCGCTGCAAGTTTCCAAATCGACAAAGACGACTTTAAGTCGCAATAAGGGTACATATTTAGTTTGAATAACGGAACAGTGAGCTGGAAATATTCCAAGCAAGCTACTGTTGCCGAATAAATAACAAAAGCGAAATATTGCTGCAGTTGAGGCAACAAAAGAAGCATTTTTGGATCTTTATAATCCTAATTGGATTAGGTATAGTTCTGTTAGCAGCTGAGCTGGGCTACAGCACAGGCTAAGGAACCATGGTCTCATCAACAATCCAAGTATATACTTCAACTATTTCATCTGATTCTTCAGATCATACATCGAGGCTATGTGATGATCGAATAAAACGCATCAGATGACAACATTGCAAATCCACTGACGAAAGCTGTTTCTCAGCAGAAGTTTGAGTGACCCGTACATAATTCATGTTGGTTTCTCCTAGAACATGCCAAGGATTTATTAAGCATAAACAAGTGTGAATAATCGAAGTAAGATTGCGGACAAAATACTTACAATGATCGGTAATGGCGGTGTAGGACACAGAAATCGGCGACGCTATTCTAGGCTCGCGGCCTAGTCGAGAGTACAGAGTAGCCCACATGGGAACTAAACCGGAGAAATAAAATGGAGTCGCCACCCAGTATGAACTGGGAAAATGATTTAAGGCCGCACTCACCCCTCGCAAGGGAATACCTCAAACTGTTGGGTTCAGAATGGTCCCTTACTTATGCCACTTGTAATGAACAGATTTATGTAATAATATAACCGAGTCTACGCAACAACAACCTACATCTAAGTTTTCATACTACCTATATCTAAGTTGCATGCATAAAAGTAAGTCGGAATAACGGCAATCACATAATCTCATGCATACATTAAATCGCTAAGCATGGCAATGTAAATAAATAATAATCTAGACATAAATGAATAAGAGACAATCAAGTTCCTAATGCGAAAGAAATAACTAAATCATGCTTGGAAATAATCAACTAATCATGCATAAAAAATAACATACTAAACAACCTAATCATGCATAAAAGTAACATACTATTTCTAACAAACAACAAATAAACATAAGATCGGATGACACGAAATATATGCATCTCTCAAGCGGTACGTGGCATTGTATCCCAAGTGCAGACCGCACTACCGTCCATTCGAATTCGGCTACGGAATTTACGTCCAAATTTCCATCCGATATACCGCAAGAGAGAACACATATTTCATTCATCCCATGGCCACAACTTACATGAAACTATAATACGCATGCGAAGAAATAATAATAACTAACGGAAAGAAAGTGCGGGAATTAATAAAAAGGTGTCCTCAGGTCTAACCTCTTAAGTCGTCTCTTGGAAGTGCGTTACACGGTTGTCGAAAGGGTTGATGCTCCGCAATTTTTCCCATTTACTGGTTCGTTGTTTTCTTTCGTTGCCTCGCTGTTTTGGGTTGCTGTTTGCTCACTGTTTTGCTGTTCGTTCGGGGACTATTTCTGGACTGTTTTGTTCGGTTAAGGGCTGTTGTTCGGGCATTAGTGGCTTGGGGTTCGTTGGCAGTGTGTGCCTCTGCCGAGTGGGTGTGAAGGGTTTGTGTTTTATTGTTGTTGCCGAGTGTCTTGTGGTTCGTTGGCAGTGTGTGCGTCTGTCGAGTGGGTTGTGAAGGCTTTATGTTTGTCTACTGAGTGGGGGTGGATTTTGCTTTAGTGAAGGCTGCTTGTCTTATGGAAATGGACAGGTCACGTTGAGGGCCATTTCGTGGCTATTGAAGGATTATTAGGTTAATGAGCAGTGGCTGCTGGCTACGTGAGGGTTGTGCGTGTAGTTTAGGGTTTCTGGTTGGTGAGTGATGTCGTTGTTGACCATGTGCGTGAAGCTGGGCAGGTCGTATGCTTGAATGGGGGCTTCGTGAGTGTTTTGTGAGTGAAGGGCAGTCGGTTGCATGGAGTAATTAATTTAGGGTTTCATGTTTTGGTTCCCAGGGTTTATTATTTTGCTGTGTGGAGAGAGGGGTGAGAGCCAAGAGTCTTTGAAAGGAAGAGAGAAGATGGACAAAGGCCGAGAGCTTTAGGGTTTAGAATTATGTGGAGTGCCGTGAATGTGGTGAATGAGCCAGGATGAGTGTGCTGTTGCGTGAAGGGGGCTGCTGGGTGTGTCGTTGCGTGAAAGGGGCTGCTGGGTGTGTTGTTGCGTGTAGAGGCTGCTGGATGAATGAGGGCTAGTAAGGTATTGCGTCGATGGTGCTAGGTTTAGAGCCAAAAGACGTAAATGGTGTTTGCGTGGAGTGCTTCTTCGTGAATGTGTGCGTTATTTGTGAAGGGTTGTGTTGTCAGTTTTCATTATCGTTTTTTGTTTGGTGGCTTCATGGTGTGCTGAGTTTGGGAGAAGGAAAAGTGATGATTATGTTTTTTGTGTTGCGTCAAGGATGAGAGATGATGTGAGCTAGGTTTTGTTTATGTTTGTGGTCGTGAACCAGAGAGGTTAGAGAGAGAGTGGTCGCGTGAGTGGAACAGAGGGATACTCTAGGGTTTATTGCCGAGAGGAGAAAGGTGAGAGAATGGGGAAGATGAGCCGAGAGATCTAGGGTTTTTGGTTATTTATTTTGAGTTGTGCCATGAATGAGCTCAGATGAGAAAGGAGGGGTGTGAATGAGTTAGCCTCTCTAAGGTTTGGTTTAGGCTTCTTTTTATAGGCAAGGGTTGAGGTTTACCTTATGTGAATAAGGAAAGAATATTGTGTAATTATGGGGGGATATTTTAATTAGTGTGCCATAAGGAAAAATCTATTTAATTAGGGATGTGAATTGGTTTGATTTGATTTGATCTCTTTTAATTTGGAAGGTGATTTAATTTAATTAGGAAAGTGTTTGATGAGATTTTATTTGAGTCTTTTAATTTGGGAATGTGATTTGTCTTGATTTTAGCATGTGTTTAATGTGTGATTTTGTTATTTTGGAATGAGATGGGCGTGACTTAGGGTGATTTGGGCGTGTGGTTGGTTTGTTTTGGTGGGCTTGGTGTGTGGCTTGCGGGGGTTTTGGGCTAAGGATAAGTTTAAAACAGAGGCCTAACGAGCGAACCCGAAGCTAAGTAGACGAATTAAATCCAACAAGATGTCAATTTCCGACTCTTCTCTTCCGACGTCCGTTTCCCGCGACTTCCACAACTTAAAGAGTAGTGCCTCCATACGAGGCTCATCATCGGGACTTATATGCAAAAATGCAGTGCCTACAGGCGGATGTGGAGATAACAAAAATTTCCAACCTTTGTGTAGTGCTCCAAACCCTCACTTGTTTGTATGTTGAGCTCCAAGCTTGATCTTAGAATTCCACACTCAAGGGAATAGTTTCCCTATCACATTTGTAGACTCTTTTTGTGTGCTAGCAATGGAAGAAATTGCAACAAAATCTTCCTAAGAGAGTAAGCAACTCTCGGCAAAGTGAGAAGAGAAGAGAGAATGGGAGTTTCACGCAAAATGTAAGTGATGAGAGAGTGTGAAATGTTTCAATTTTTGTTTAATGTATTATTGATTTCAAAAATCAAAATCCATTTACAAAAGTCAAGTTAGTAAAATGTCTATCACAAGTCTAACTTGTGTAAGTTACAAGTTACCAATAAATCCTCACTAACTTCCACCACCAAAAAGTGATGAGATTGACTAGTGATGTGACTTGATGTGGGCCCCACTTAATTCAAAATTCGAGTGGGCCCGCAAAACACATATCGGGCTCGGGTTCGTTAATTTCGAATTAACGAATTTTCCGTTTCGACGTAATTAAATCAAATTTAATTAAATAATAATGCCTCGCAAAATTATTAGGAAAGTCGCTCGCGAATTAATTCTAAATTAATTTGTTCGCCCGAATTAAAATCCAAATTAATTCCGTGTTGAAATCTAATTTCAATTAATATATCGAATATATTATTTAATCGATTAATTCCAAATTAATCGTTTTCTCTCTACTCTTTGAATTTTATCTCAGATAAATTCTTTCCGCAATTAATCCTAGATTAATTTTCTCTCTATCATAATTAATCCCAGATTAATTCTGTTCGAGTCAAACGTCATCGGTGAATCTTCGGGAAGCGACCCATGAGATCCATGGATATGTTGGTAGTAAATCCGGTCGTCGGACTATCCGAATACGTGCGTACCTCGTACCACGTTCTTACCGATTTACAAGACATGGTTGGCTTCTACCAAAGCACCGTGCCTGCCCAATTCTCCAGAAATATTCTTTAAGGAATATATAATCTATAATAGGCATAGTATACTAAGTATTGTGTATTGCGATCCAGTATCGGATGTCACATGTTAGGCATGGGGCTGGAATAGTGTCTGCCCCGTACGAAGCATATATTAGATCACTAGCAACTAGTCTCTTTAATCGGATAATCATGACCTTGTCATATTATCCCGATAGTTGCAACATAATAGAGTACCAGTTCTGTATCCCTGCGTGATCTTCATCTCCATATGACTGAAGTGATACTTCCATCTTGACATCACACCCAATACACTACGATTCTCAATAAACCGAGAAGAGGCGTACACAGAACCTGTTAAAGTCCTGGACGACCAACACCAAAGGGTACTGATTGTCGTAAATATTAGCGATGCAAGTCTCATATTAAGACCAAATACACATACCCTGATTCAGATTCCCATAGACACATAGTCATACTACCAATGGGATTCCGAGGGGTCTATCCAGAGCAAAGATGTTCCCGTACCATCGGTAAATAGAACCTCCTATTACACTTGCATGAGTACCCAATACCCAAATATATGAGAACTATGCTGTTACGCTTCCATAACGCGCACAAGTGTAATACTAGCTTATTCCGCATTATCGATGTCCAGTCTCGATAATACTAGGACTATGGATATTTAATGATTAAACCTTTAGTGGATTGATACTGTCTCATATCTTATAATCCGGAACTAATCATAAGGACTTTTATCATTTATGTATTCAAGTAATCTAATTACAAAATGATAAAATGGCAATTTCTTTTGTCACATAGTTAATTTGTACAAAAACCACAATGTCTTTTACAAATAGAGATGCTATGGGTCACAATTGTCCAACAATATCCCACTTGGCCTATAGCCAGTCACTCAAGTATCTAACACTTGAACTATGTACATGTCCCTCAAACTTTTACTGAGAAATAGCCTTCGTCAGCGGATCTGCAATATTGTCATCTGATGCGACCTTCTCGATCTTCACATCGCCACGATGTATGATCTCACGAAACATATGGAAACATCGAAGAACATGCTTGGATCGTTGATGAGACTGCAGTTCCTTAGCCTGCGCTATAGCTCCGTTATTGTCACAATACAATGGAACGGGCTCAGCTGCTAACAGAACTACTCCTAATCCAATTAGGAATTTTTGGATCCAAACTGCCTCTTTTGCTGCTTCAGCTGCAGTAATATATTCCACTTCTGTTATTGAATCGGCAACAGTCTCTTGCTTGGAAGATTTCCAGCTTACTGCTCCGTTGTTCAAACAAAATATGTACCCAGATTGCGACTTACAGTCGTCTTTATTGGTTTGGAAACTTGCATCGGTAAACCCAGTTACCTCAAGTTCTCAATCTTCATAGATTAAGAAAGCATTCCTAGTTCGTCTAAGATACTTAAGGATGTTCTTAACCACAACCCAGTGACCATCACCTGGATCGGCCTGATAGCGATTACACATGCTCAAAGCATATGAGACATCAGGTCGCGTACATATCATGGCATACATGATCGATCCGACTACAGAAGCGAACGTGATCCGACTCATGTTGTCCCTCTCATCTTGAGTCTTAGGACACATGTCCTTAGATAGAGTGACTCCATGTGACACTGGCAATAGTCCCTCTTAGACTGATTCATGTTAAATCTCTTCAACACTTTGTCAATGTATGTGCTCTGGGAGAGTCCAAGCAGCTTTCTAGATCTATCCCGGTAGATCTTTATTCCCAGAATAAAGGCTGCTTCTCCCAGATCTTTCATGGAGAATTTTAATGAAAGCCAAACTTTCACCGATTGTAGCATGGAAATTTCATTGCCAATAAGCAATACATCATCAACGTAAAGGACAATGAATGTTAGTGCGCTCCCACTAACTTTCTTATATACAAAAGGATCATCCTCGTTTTGAACAAAATCATATTCTTTTATGATCTCATCAAAACGTTGGTTCCAAGAACGCGATGCTTGCTTCAATCCATAAATGGATCGATTTAACTTGCAAACCTTGTTTGCATGTTTTGGCACGCCAAAACCGTCAGGCCATTACATATAAACATCATCCAAAAGGTTTCCGTTAAGGAAAGCGGTTTTGACGTCCATCTGCCATATTTCATAATCGAAATATGCAGCAATAACAAGTATTATGCGAATGGATTTAATCATGGCAACATGTGAAAAAGTTTCTTCGTAATCGACACCATGTCGTTGACGATACCCTTTCGCTATAAGCCTAGCTTTGTACATTTGTATATTGCCATCTATGTCAGTCTTATTCTTGAAGACCCATTTGCAACCAATAGGCTTTATGCCTTCTGGTGCATCAACCAGTGTTCAAACTTGGTTGGTGTACATGGAATCCATTTCGGACTTCATGGCTTCTTGCTATAAACCGGAGCCGATATCTTGTATCGCTTCCTCATACGTAGCCGGTTCGTCTTCCTCAATGAGATTAATATCCAAATGAGGTGAGATCAGAAACCCATACCTCTCAGGTTGTTTTCTGACTCTCTCTGACCTACGCGGTTCTTATGTATTAGAAGATTGTGGTACAGTCTCATCCCTGATGAATTGTTCGTGTTCCGTTTGGGAGTCGGTGCCAGGAACAGTATCACTCCGATTTTCATCGAGTTCTATTTTCCTCCCACTTACCACTGCATTTAGGAATTCCTTTTCGAGGAAAACCACATGTAGGGTAACAAATACCTTGTTCTCTTGTGGGTGGTAGAAGTAATATCCTTTGGTTTCCCTAGGATAACCTACAAATAGACACTTATCGGATTTGAGTTCTAGTTTGGTACCATCCAAACGTTTAACGTATGACCAGCATCCCCAAATCTTCAGGAATGAGAAACCCGGTTTCTTTCCTGTCCATATTTCATATGGAGTCTGTTGAACAGACTTTGACGGAACCTTATTCAAAATAAGTATTGAACTGTTCAATGCATATCCCCAGAAGAAAATTGGTAGCTCAGTGCGACTCATCATAGACCTTACCATGTCCAACAAAGTTCGGTTTCTCTGTTCGGACACACCGTTTAATTGAGGTGTTCCGAGAGGAGTCCACTGTGAAAGAATACCATACTCTTTCAAGTAATCAAGAAACTCATTGCTTAAGTATTCTCCACCACGGTCCGACCGTAATGTTTTAATACTTTTACCGGTCTGTTTTTCTACTTCGTGTCGAAACTCTTTGAATTTTTCAAAGGTTTCAGACTTGTGTCTCATAAGATACATATAACTATAACACGATGCATCATCCGTAAAAGTTTACGAAGTATTCATATCCACCTCTAGCCTGGCTAGACATGGGCCCACACACGTCACTATGAACGAAGGCTAACAGTTCGGCGGCACTGCACCTTTACCGCTAAAAGGTGTTTTAGGCATTTTGCCACATATAAGTTTCATATTTGTTACTTAATTTAAGCCTTTTATTTGTTACGTTATATGTTTGAGATTGATTTATATTCAAAATATAAAGACCATTATTCACATCAGCACTACATATCTCCATATCATTTTTATACACAAAACACCCAGTGTTTCTGAATACAAAAGTATGCCCACATTGGGCTAATAAAGATACAGAAATAATATTCCTAGTCAAACTAGGTACATAATAACAGTCTGATAGATTTAGTATATGCCTTGAGGGCAGTTCCAAAATGTAGGTCCCAACAGCCAAAATGGCGACTCTAGTCCCATTTCCAACTCGGAGGTCTATCTCTCCTGAAGCCAGTCTCCTGTTAATCTGCAGATCCTGCACATCAGTACATATATGAGTACCACAACCAGAATCAAAAATCCAATTTTTAAAACTAGAAGTAGACATGTTTATTTTAATAACAAACATACTTGAAGTTGGTGCCTTGCCCACTTTGATTTCCTTCATGTGCGCCTTGTACTCACGGCAGTCACGCTTCCAGTGACCCCGTTTTCCACATTGTAGGCAGACATCTTGGGATTTGTCCTTTGCCTACCCAGAAGACTTTGATGATTTGGCCTTGCCCTTTCTCTTCTTCTTATTCTTCACGCCTCTAGTAGCCTTTGGCCAAGCCTTGGCAGACTGAGATGTCGAAGCGAAGTGCGCCTCGCGCTTTTTGCCATTTAATAGCTCTTTTTCTGCTTCACGAAACATTGCCATCAACTCTCCAAGAGTGTGGTATTGGTTCATCATATTGTAGTTCATGATGAACCCGCTCCAGCTGTCAGGAAGAGACTGCAAGATCAAATATATAGAAGTCTCAGCCTCAAAGGTTATGCCTAGCTGACCTAGCTGTTCGATGTCAGCAATCATCTGCGACACATGTTGCTCGACATATGTACCCTCTGACATTCGAGAGCGAAAGAGCTTCTTATGCAATTCATACCTTTGCGATCTAAGGTTAGATCGATGAAGGTCCTTCAATTTTACCATCATAGTATATGGATCCAATCTCTTATTCTGGCGACGAAATTGAAGGCTCATTGCATCGAGCATGACAGATTGAGCAGTTGAGTTGTCATCGCTATGAGTCTTCCAAAGCTCAAGCTCAAACGGCTGCTCAATTCTGGGCTTAGGCCCAAGAGGTCTCTCTATCGTATAGAGCATCTTCTCGGCCCCCAGGACAATCTTGAGGTTCATATCCCAGTCAGGAAAGTTCGCACCATTAAAGACATTTTCGCCCATGATAATGTCTCTAACGTTGATCTTTCCCGCCATCTTAATTGCAATAGTCTAACTATTCAATTAACGATATTGGGTACAGTCCAACTGTTACAATAAAAATAATAAAATATTAGTCCAACTAATAAATATATAAAATGACGAAATAATTTGAAAGCGCGTATTGGCAAGTATTTGAATGAAATTGCAAATTCAATACTGGCCCCCCACTATTTTTCGGCGAGCCTCTAACCCTCTATTGAGTAGAGTACTCGGGAACCTAGTTTCCTAGTGGGCTAGGATCCCGTTAAATAACACACAACTTGACTTTGGCCAACAAGCTGTATGATATTTAACTAGGTAGATCTCTAAGATCAATTAGATCTCATCCAATTCCTAGATCCGGTAGGTGGACCTCCAAGTCCAAAACATATATACAATATATATGCCAATATATCCAATATATTTTCCTAACCATTTCCTCTGAATCAACTAAGCCTTGGCTTTGGCTCAAGAAGCTTAATGATTCCAGTTAAGCGAGACCCATTGACTTTAGAAAGCTTCGTAATCCATGTCGGTGAACAAAAAGTGACCTTGACTTTGGCCAACAAATCACAACTTTCTGTAGGCATTGCATTTTTACACATTAGCCCAATGAGGAGTCTCGTATGGAGGCAACTACTTCTTTAGTCATGAAAGTCGCGGGAAACGGACGTTGGAAGGGTAAAGTTGGAAAATAGAATTTTGGATGGATTTAATCTCGTTGTTTAGCTTCGGCTGCTTGTTGGACTTCCGTTTCAAAGCTCACCTTAGGCCCAAAACTCCCATAGACCACATACCTAACCCAAACCAAGCCCAAATAGCCAAGTCAAACCAAGTCAAACCAAATCCATGCCCAAAAAATGTGATTCACGCCCAAAGCCCCTTTATTTAGGTATATGTATATTTATCACATGTTTAAATCTTGTTAAATCCTTACCTAAATAAAAGAAATCAAATCAAATCATTACCAAATCAAATCCAATCCCAAATCCTAATTAGGAGATGCATTCCTTATTAGAAATCAATTAGGAGATTCCTTCCTAATCTAATTAGGAAAGTCTTCTCTCTTTGCCTATAAAAAGAGGCTTTCACCCCCCATTCAAAACCCTAGCTCATACACCTCTCTCACACGCCTAAAGCATTATCTTAAGCCTCCATTGCACGCCCAAGCATCCCTCTGAAGCCTCCATTGCTGAGCCTTTAAGATCCAATAGCCTCCATTGCCGCATCTTCCCTCCATCATCAACACCCTTCACGCCCAAGCCCTAAACTTAACCCTCCATTGCCGAGTTCCAGCCCCCATTCACAGCCTTAAAACAACCTCAAATAAACCTTATTCACAGCCCTAAAGTCGCACTAAACACCCTCCAAACACAGCCCCAAAACAGTCCCTGAAAACACCCCACTGCACCTGTAAACTGCCGCAGTTCACCTTCTGTTCTGGTCGGTTTTTGTTGCGTCCTTAGCCCCCAAAACCGTCCTAAAATCACCTAAACACCATCCCCAAAACCTCCATAAAGTTTCCCTAAAACATCCCCACAAACGCACCTCCATAAGCCTTCAAAATCACCCAAAACAGTCCCTGAAAACACCCCACTGCACCTGTGAACTGCCGCAGTTCACCTTCTGTTCTGGTCGGTTTTTGTTGCGTCCTTAGCCCCCAAAACCGTCCTAAAATCACTTAAACACCATCCCCAAAACCTCCATAAAGTTTCCCTAAAAAATCCTCACAAACGCACCTCCCTAAGCCTTCAAAATCACCTAAAACAGTCCGCTAAACCATCAAGACAGTGACCTGAAACGTAGCAGCGAAGCAGCCGCGAAACGGACTTGAAACAGCAGCCCGAACAGCAAAATATCGAGGAAAGACGTTGAGTTGGTGAACTAAAAGAGTAGCGGATCATTCACCCTTCCAACGGACGTGTAACGCCCTTTCTTAGACGACAAAAGAGGTTAGACCTGAGGGCACCTTTTACCTATCTTCTTTATTCTTTATTTTATTTTACTTTGATATATAATTGCATGAGAGTCGTTTGAGGCATGATTTGATTGTTGGATGGGCGGGACATGTGTTCCCTTTTGTGGTATATAGGATGGAAACCCGGACGTAAATTCCGTAGCCGAATCCGAATGGACGGTAGTGCGGTTTGTACTCGGGATACAACGCCACGTACCACTTAAGAGACATATGTTTTGTCCCATCCAAACTTGTATTTGAGCATGTTATAGTCTTTAGGTTATTTATTTATTATTTGAAGCATGGTTTAATTTAATTTGTTATTTATTTGTTAAAGCATGTTTAGGTTGTTCACTATGCATGTTCTTAGTTTATGATGCGTTTGGGTAATGATTCGTACATGTTGATTTAATGGTTTAATATGCTTGTTGTGTTATATTGCGTGGAATTATTTGGATGAAAGCATGTTAGATCTAAGTACCCTTGAGCATGATTATTGGATAGGTGCGGTTGATTTAGTGCACAAATTATATCATCACAATGACATAAGTAAGGGACCATTCCGAACCCAACGGTTTGAGGTCTTCCCTTGCAAGGGGTGAGTGCGGCTTTAAATCTTTGTCCCGGTTCACACCGGGTGGCGACTCCATGTTATTTCGTATTTTCAAATAGGCCGCGAGCCTAGAAACAGCGTCGCCCAGGTTCTGTTGTCTACAGTCTGGCGACTCCACTGGGGATTTTAGAGAATCGGCCTCGAAATCATGTCTTGTGATGTGTATAATTTGTGCATTAGTTGACCATTTCTATAGTGGGTTGAGGGGGTTAATCAAAGGCTTTGTTGAAGCTAGGTGATGGTTGGGTGTCTTCCTTCACTCACTACCCTTCGGGGAAAAGCTGTGAAGGCACCTAGATAAATCATTACTTGTAGCTCGTTGTGATATACTAGTTTGGAGGACTCGTTGTTTATTCCTGACACCAAGCGATAAGAGCCTAAGGGGCTTGGGTACTTAAGAGAGCCTCGCTCCACCTTCCCTTTGGGGAATCTACAACGGGAAATCCATTCGATAGTTAGTCACACACTGTAACTCGTTGGCACGTACCGTAAGGTATAAAAAAGGTGCACTCACTTGGTGGCTTGAACCCTTGAGTGGGGAGTCCTAGTCGTGGGTAATCCTTCGTCAAACGAGAGCCTTTGTCCGCGCCCCGTGAACCCACTTGTGAAACTTAGCCTTGAAAGAACCAGTAGTTATTTATTTTATGTTTGTGTGTTGGACCGCCGTCATTTGGATCCAGTTGGACCTTTTGTCAAAAGATGTGAACTTGTTGGGCCATTTAAACTGGGGCAAGTTTGTGTCCTTTGACAGTTGGGCCAAAAGCTTCTAAAATGCCGGTGGGCCATTTTGTGAATGGGTCTTTTATCATTTGAAGTTATTTAGCCGTATCATTGTAAAGTGCAAACCTGTTGGGCCTTTTTCAACTGGGACAAGTTTGCACCGCGCGATGGTGTGATTAAATACTTTAAAATGATAATGGGCCAAGTAGTTTAAAATTTCCCTTTATATTTTTTATCTATTACATGCATCGCACACATATGCACTGACACATGGCCTTAAGAGAGGCAACATAGATTCCCGTTGGGTTAGAGAAGAGGGCAGATTAGTCAAAAGACCTTCAGTGAATATGAGTGAATCCGTCAACGAGGGGTCTAGAATGGAACAGATGGAAGCTAACTTCGCCAAGATGACTGAACAAATGCAAGCTCTGACTTCTGCCATGTCTAATATGGCTGTGCCCCGCGCTGCGGGAGGATCTGAGAATGAGAGGCGGGAGAGCCCTCCGAGTGGAGTAAACGATGATGCTCCGGTATTTGATGATGATCTGGCTGACTATGCCGCTGGTAGGATAGCCGAAACTCAGGCTGAAATGCAAAGGCTCCATGATCAGATGGAGTCTGTCACCCGTAAGCTGAGGGGGATGCATGAGGATCTGCTGGATTATGATTCAATGACCTTTGAAGAGCAGTTGCCCGCACAGTTCAAAATGCCCGACATCGCAAAGTTTAATGGGAATGGGGACCCAAGGGTCCATTTGCGACAATAGTCTCGGTGATGAGTTCGGTCGGCCTGTCTCAGCGCCAACCTAATATAAATTAAAGCAAGTCAACTTTGGAATATGACTTACTATTCATCTCTCCCATTTCTTCTCTCTTGGCCGAATATGGCTTCCATTGGAAGATAAAATTTTCTTTCAAAATTTGTTCTTGCTAGCACATAAAGAAGTGAATCAAGGTGATAGGGAAACTCACCCAAGTGTTGGAAACACTTAAGAAAGCTTGGAGCTTCATCAAATACATGGAAAAAGTTTTGAAACTCATCCAATTAATGTAAGTTAATTCCGTAACTCACTTGAAAATTCACACACGAATCACTCTTAGACGATCTTGGCATGTTCTAGGAACACTTACACTGTGAACTGTTACTTTATCTCCTTCATCATTAGCCTTCTAGAAGCGCTCCTCCTGATGAGTGATAAATGTATCACTATTTCCCACTCATTTAACTTAATATTTTGTATAGTTTCTTGAGTTTTGTGAATATTTTGATGTGTTTTGTGTTATTTTGTAGATAAATAAAGTTTCAGGATATTCTGGAGGTGATTTGGAGCTAAACTGTGAAATTTGGTGAAATTTGGCAAAAAGGGTATTTTGGTAATTTTGGACGTCCCGACACAAATTTTGGTAATTTTGGGCATCCCGACACCAAAATAAAGTTTCAGGACATTCTGGAGGTGATTTGGAGCAAAACTGTGAAATTTGACGAAAAGGGTATTTTGGTAATTTTGGGCGTCCCGACACCGATGGTATTTTGGTAATTTAACCACCATGCCACGTGTCAAAGATTCAACGAGCCGTTTTTTTTAGCACACCATGCCACGTGTCGAAAATTCAGCGATCCAAAAAAAAAAAAATAAAATAATAAAAATCAGAAAAATAATAATAAAAAATTAGATTTTTTTGCCTATAAATAGATTTCGAATTTTTAGTTTCAAATGTACCAAATCCTCTGTAAATACTTATATAATAGAGAGTTCTTCATATTTTCTTCATATATTCAGTTTTATTTACGCTTTGTAGTAGTAATTATATTCAACCATGAGGGAGTAACCTCACCATGCTGAGGTAATAAAGTAATTCTTTTACTTTTTCTTTTTAGATTAATCTCCCTTAAAAAATAATATATAAACTATTTAAAATCTGAATTAATAAATGATACCGCCATTTTCGGACGGTTGGTTATTAAATTTAATCTGGTTAAACCTGACTTAATGAGGATACCGCCATACTGGACGGTTGGTTTAATTTTTGTTCCGCCTTTATGGCTGGTTTATTTTAATTTGACTTAATCAGGATACTGCCATTCTGGACGGTTGGTTTAAAATATCACAAGATTATATACTATTTTATGGGAGATATCTAAATAGTGAATAGTAGAAGTTAATTCCTTTTACCTTAGCATTTCTTTTTATTACTTTTCAGCAATTTCATTTTATGTCTTTTAAGTTTATATCAGCTTTAGTTATGTGTTGTAACTAAGTTAAATATCTAGGGTTGTGATAAAATCTAATATTACCGATTTAAAAAAGGGTTAGATTATAGTTTGGATAATTAAAAGAATTATTTGTTGAGTCATTACCTTAATGCCTTTTTATTAACTGATCATTAATAAAATTGATTAGATAAAACTTAAAATGAACTAGACATAGGGATTTTAAGTTTAAAGACCTTATACTCAACAACTCACGATCTTCTTTAAGGATAGATAAACCTTTAATAGATTTCCTTACAGGATAGGAATATACCTGTTGGGCGGGGGTAATCAATAATTGGAATTCAATCTTAATGAATCTAGGTAATTTAATTGACATAGACATATGATTCAATTTGATTATTCTAGGTATTTGTAAATGACCATCGGAAGATGCTTTTACATAATTTAGTGTTCCAGATTAATAATTCAATATTTTACCCAACTATGATATAACTACTCCATCTTTTAATAGATATTAGAAAGATTCACAACCCTAGATCTTTGAGTCTTTTATTTTCCTTAGTATTTTCTTTTGTCTTTTTATCTTTTTATTTATTTAGCAAATCTACAAATCAAATCATTCAAGCAATCAATTCCCTTCTCCCTCAATTAGATATTTGTAAATAAATAGTATCAACAATTAATAACAATAGTAGGAACTAAGTCCTCGTGGGATCGATATTTTTATACTACTTGAACGATAGGTGCGCTTGCGTTATACGTGTGTGTTTACGCCGGTCAAGTTTTTGGCGCCGTTGCCGGGGACTTATTAACTTGCGTTATGGTCGGTTATCGGATCATAAAGTTCTCGGCCACTCACTCATGTGGTCGGGTCGGTATTAATGATCTTTGACCAAGGAGAAAATTACCCTTTTGCCATGTCGTGCTGTCTTAAATACCATAGTGCCTAAAAACACCATCAACATCTGTCCCCTAGTTCTCGGTAACAACGAGTTTGCAAGTTGATGCCGGGAACTATAAAAAAGATGGTGTGCCGATGAATCCGTCGGTGGTCACTCCAGGAATAGCAGAGAAAAATGCCTTGGCTGCAAATCTGGTCATTCCTGCCACCCTCATGTGCTCAGTCAACGAGGATCCCGATATCTACCTGTGGAGACAATGCTTTGCTTTTATGCTGACGATGACCGACTCGGTGGGACGTAACCCGACCCCGAGCTGAAATGAACACTTGGCTCCGGGGGAAATGTTACGTCCCCAGACCAAAAGGACGGACTCGGTGGGACATGACCCGACCCCGAGCTGAGAAGAACACCTGGTCCTGGGGGGATGTCACGTCCCCAGAACAAAAGGACGGGCTCAGTGGGACATGACCCGACCCCGAGCTGAGAAGAACACTTGGCCCTGGGGGGATGTCACGTCCCCAGACGAAAAGGACGGACTCGGTGGGACATGTCCCGACCCCGAGCTGAGAAGAACACCTGGTCCTGGGGGGATGTCACGTCCCCAGAACAAAAGGACGGGCTCAGTGGGACATGACCCGACCCCGAGCTGAGAAGAACACTTGGCCCTGGGGGGATGTCACGTCCCCAGACGAAAAGGACGGACTCGGTGGGACATGTCCCGACCCTGAGCTGAGAAGAACACTTGGCCCTCGGGGGATGTCACATCCCCAGACCAAAAGGACGGACTCGGTGGGACATGACCCGACCCCGAGCTGAGAGAAACCAAGTGACCTCGGAGAACGAATCCAGCCCCGAGCCGAATAAACAAGTGGCACACATAGGCCTTGGCGGAATAAATCCGGCCCCGAGCCTACACCACGAAACCTCGGCGGAACAAATCCAGCCCCGAGTCGATTAATCTTTGTGGCCTCGGCGGAACGAATCCAGCCCCGAGCCGAATAATCTTTGGGACTTGCTCAGAAGGAAATTGAATCAACCTTGTGAAGCCCTACCGAATCTGACACGGGCGTCCCCTTGCCAGACCAGCGAAAAACAAAATCAAAACTTTGAAAAATAAGACCAAAAAGGTGGGGGGTGACTCGACACTTGTCCCAAAAGAAAACTTTTTACAAATGTAAACAACAGAACGGATGCCTCAAAACAGCGTCCTGCCCGAGGCTTCCAAAACACAATTCTGAATCTTTCAGTTCAGTGTCCCGGCGAACCAGGATTTGGATCAGTTGAGCGTTTGAATGGTGAGGGTACATCCTCTACACGTCGGGTCACTGTGGAGCCTGTGTATTGTATGAGGGCTTCTCCTTACCACGCTGGAGCAGGCACAACGCATCCCCGTGCTGCACCTCTCTCGGATCCAAATGATGAATGGATCAAAGAGTGTCCGGGATACTAAGGGTATACTCCTCCTTAGGCCCGGTATCACTGGAGCTAGCAATCGTCACGGGGGCCTCATCACTCCCCGTGCTATGCTTTCCCACGGATCCATTACATCAGGTAGGTGAGGATCAAAGAGTGTTCGACACATTAAGGGCATATTCCTCCTTATGTTCGGTAACACTGGAGCAAGCAATCGCCACGGGGGTATCATCCCTCCTCGTGCTATGCTTCTCACGGATCCTATGCATCGAGTATGTCCCTGAGGACCTCGCACCAAAGGAGATACTTGGTTCTGGGGGAATGTTACGTCCCCAGTCCGAAGGGCTGACTCGGTGGGACGTACCCCGACCCCGAGCTGAAAAAGGCACTTGGACCTGGGGGAATGTTACATCCCCAGTCCGAAGGGCTGACTCGGTGGGACGTAACCCGACCCCGAGTTGAGAAATGCATTTGGACCTGGGGGAATGTTACGTCCCCAGTCCGAAGAGTTGACTCGGTGGGACGTACCCCGACCCCGAGCTGAAAAATGCACTTGGACATGGGGGAATGTTATGTCCCCAGTCCGAATGGCTGACTCGGTGGGACTTACCCCGACCCCGAGCTGAAAAAGGCACTTGGACCTGGGGGAATGTTACGTCCCCAGTCCGAAGGGCTGACTCGGTGGGACATAACCCGACCCCGAGATGAGAAAGGCACTTGGACCTGGGGGAATGTTACGTCCCCAGTCCGAAGGGCTGACTCGGTGGGACGTACCTGACCGGCGTAAACACACACGTATAACGCAAGCGCACGTATCGTTCAAGTAGTATAAAAATATCGATCCAACGAGGACTTAATTCCTACAGTTGTTATTAATTGTTGAATCTTTTTATTTACAAATATCTAATTAAATGGAGAAGAGAATGATTGTTTGATTGGTTGAATGTGGTTTTGCACAATAAATAAATAAATAAAAAGACAAAAGAAAATACTAAGGAAAATAACAAAATACACAAAGATCTAGGGTCGTGAATCATTCTAATATCATTTAAAAGATGAAGTGGTTATTTTAAGTTTGTGTAATAAATCAGTTTACTAACCTGGAAAACTCAATTATGCAAAAGCCTATGTCGATGGTCAGACGCAAATACCCAGTTTAACCCAATTGAACCATATGTCTATGTCAACCAAATTATCTGGATTCATTAAGTTTAAGTTCCAATTATGGCTACCTTCGCCCGACAGGTATATTCCTATCCTGTAAGGAAATCTATTGAAAGGGTATCTATCCTCAATGAAGATCGTGGGCTATTGAGTCTAAGGCTGAAACCTAAAATCCCTATGTCTAGTTCATTTTAGATTTACCACATCAATCTTATTGGTGATCAGACAACAAGAAGCATTAAGCTTAAGACTTAATAAGTAAACTTTTAAATTACCCAAACTATAAAATAACCCCTTATAAACCGGTGATATTAGAATTCATCACAACCCCAGATAACTAACACATAACTAGGGCTAGTAACAACTTAAAAGTAAAAGACATAAAGTAAAAATACTGAAAAGTAAAAGACATAAAGTAAAACTGAAAAGTAAAATAAAATAAAATGTTAAGGTAAAAGGAATTACTTTTACTACTACTAATTTAGATATCTCCCATAAAATAATATATAAACTTGTGATAATATTACCAACCGACCAATCTGGCGGTATCCTGATTAAGTCAAATTAAGTCCAACCAGCCATTAAGGCGGTACCATAATTAAATTACCAACCGACCAATATAGCGGTATCCTTGATTAGTCAGGTTTAAACCAGATTAAAATAAATTGCCAACCGACCAATATAGCGGTATCCTTTTTAAGTCAGTATTTTAAATAGTAAATATATTATTTTTAAGGGAGATTAATCTAAATAGTAACAGTAAAAGAATTACCTTTCACCCTAGCTGGGAAATTACTTCCTCATGAATAGTAAAAACTGTAAAAAGTAAAAATTAAATTACTATTATTACAAAACGTAATTAAAATTAATTACAAACTAAAAACTAAAAAAAATTAAAATAAACTTAGAGAGAGAAACTCTCTCTTCATCAAAGAGATGAGAGAGAGAAAGGCACACACAATTCTGAAATTCGCGCAGAATTTATAGAAATTTTTGGCGCCAGCGTCGCGACGCTGGAATAGTAAGACGTGGCACGCTGAGAAGGCGACACGTGGCATGGCGGCTGACTGTTCACGCGACACGTGGCAAGGCGGCTAAGACTCAATTATTGTGATGACGTCATGCTGACGTGGCGCTGACGTGGCGAAGACGCGTGTTGCAATTGTCGGCACAATAGGATTGCGACACGTGGCGACACGTGTCACGCTGTGATTGGCTGATGCTGACGTGGCATGTTGACTTCGTTGACCTTGTGACGTGGCTGATGACGTGGCGTGACACATGGCGAAGTTGACTCGTTGACCACTGACATGGTTGATGACGAGGCGACACGTGTCAAGTCTGAGTGTCGGCAGCATATGATGTTGACACGTGGCACGGCGCACGTTAGCAGATTGGATGTGATGGTGACACGTGGCACGGCGCATTTTAGCAAAGTCAAACTTCTCAAATCCTGATCAGTTGACCAGGCGCACATTAGCAGATTCGGCGCATGCTGGGCGTCGCGACCCGGAAGGTCTGGGCGGCGCGACGCTGAAAATTACCAAAATGCCCTTTTTCGCCAATTTTCACTGTTTTGCTCCAAATCACCTCCAGAATGTCCTGAAACTTTATTTATCTACAAAATAACACAAAACACATCAAAATATTCACAAAACTCAAGAAACTATACAAAATATTAGATTAAATGAGTGGGAAATAGTGATATAAATACCACTCATCACACCCCCAAACCTAACATTTTGCTAGTCCTCGAGCAAAATACAGAATAAAATAACATAATAAAATTTAACTAAGCCATTTTCGTATGGATCACGGTTGTATTTAGCATATGCAACAAGCTTTTAAACCCCTAGGTGTCCCTAGTGGACGAGTTGTAGTCTCGTGAGGGTTTACAGCAATGATACCCACAAACATTTTACAAAAGTAAAAAGATAGTAAAACTAATGCACACAAAACCAAAAAGACAAGCGAAAAGAGAATAAAGATGTTAGTAACTAATTAGGTGAAATTTCTACTACAAGTTACTAGATGTTTTGTTTCTTTCTAAATTACCGAATAAGTAAATTCTCCGATTATTTTTACCATTCTCCATATACACAGCCAACATAATATTAAACAACTCATTTTTGCCCACAACAGTCATAAGTACAGTTGATAAGAGAGTAATATTTTTGTCCTAAAGTTCTATCAGATTTCACACCTTTTTGTAGCAATGGAATAATTTTTCTGATTTTTCTGATTTTTTCTTTGATTTTTCTGAATTTTGATTTTTTATTTATATACAATACCTTCCGTCTATGTAGCGAGCTTTGGGTTGGTGACTCCCAAACCAGTTGGCTTTAGGGCACCAGGTGTTAAAACACCCCTACGAACTTAATTACTCAGACTTCAGATATAAATATATTTTTTTGTAGCATCTTCGATCCATGTAGCGAGCTTTGGGCCAGTGACTCCCAAACCATTTGGTTTTAGGGCACTAGGTGTTAAAACACCCTTACAGACTTAATAACCCGGATCTTAGATACTTTATTTTTGTACATCAGAAATTTTTTTTTTTTTTTTTTTACTCCATCACTTTTTGAGATGCTTCCTCCAATTAAACTAGAGCACGGAATATTACAAACTTTTCAACTACAGCTCATGTCTGTATGTTACTATGCATGTTGATAATACCTGTCAAATGAGCATATGAAGATTCATTTTAGTCAGTATTATGGAGAATTCACAAATTAAATAATTTAAAATGAAATAAACAAAAATAAACTTGTTTCGAAATAAATGGCTTGAAATACGTCTCAAGAGTGGAAACTCCTTACTCGGCTATTTCTTACCAACTTCACTCTTTTAGTTAAAATAAAAACACAAAAATGCAAAATATTTTTGTAATTTTTGAAAATTTTCCAATTTTTTTTTTATTTTTATTTTTTTGGCAAAACCATGTCTTGCGACGGATAAATCCATAGGGACGCGTCCCAAGAACTGACTTCTTACTCGGCCGTCTTTTCTGGATTGACTTTGTATCTTCGTGATTTTGTCAAATTTTTATTTTGAAAATCCCGCTTGCACTGGTTTGCTTTGTCCTGAAAAATTCCGTTTTTATTTTTCCTGCAAAACTAACACATAAATTAAAAAGTTCACACAAAAATAAATTACAACAAATTGCATGGGTTGCCTCCCTGCTAGCGCTAAATTTTTCGTCTTCAGCCAGACGTGACTGAAATTCATCTGTTAAGGAGGTTTCACAGTTATTTTGGATGTCCGATTAAAGACAATCCCGTGAGCGTTGCTTTTGAAGGGTCTCTTCCAACGGTAAAGTGGCAAAAAGAATTTTGTCTCATTCAGTGCTTGTGCCACCTTTTTGATCCTTGTTGCTCCATTGGTTCCTGAAAAGAAAGAAATAAAATTAGGAGGTCTCGTATGGTGCTTGACTTGGAATGGAAGTTCCATTCTTTCAAGCTTCTGGTTGATATCTTTGATTTGTACTCCCCAAAACAGCGATGTTTTTCCTGAATGCTCTGGATCTTTAATAAGGTCAGACATTTGCTCCTCCATTTGCTCTGCTTCTTGCTCCACCTTTTCTTCACAGATGTATTTGAAAATTTCTGCATTTAGCTCTTCATCTGTCATCTGTGAAATACATGTTTCAAAATTTTCAACCTCTGGTTGTTGATTCTCCTCAGCATCCTCTTCTGCTAAAGTGTCATCGTGAAATGATTCTTGAGGTATGTAGCTCTGGTTTTCTATTAATTGTCTGATCTGATCTGTCATTCTCTGTAAAGACGCCGTTTGACTCTGAATTTGTGCATCAAATCGAGCTGTTTGTTCTTTGAACATGTGTATCAAATGATCTTCCTCGGATGGTTCTGGTTGTTGGTAGAGATCAAAGGTAGATGGTGGATAAGATGGAAAATGTGGCTCTGTGAAATGTGATGGCTCATCATACCATGAAGGATTCTGATAGTTCTGCCACCCTGAATTGTAGTTGTATTCACAATAATCGCTTGGGTGGTTACCATTACATATGTCACATCTTCCCATTTCGTTCTGATGAGCAAATGTAGTATTGTTTGGTTCTGGCATCCAGTGAAAATTGTTGGGCTGTACAATAGGCCTCAGAAAACCGAACTGTTGCTCCCAGATTTGGGGTGTATCTTCTTGTAAGGCTCGTGATCTTTCAATCTCCCAATAATGTTCCATTTTTCAATCACCTGAAAATACAATAAAGAAATAAAAATTACAGAAAAAGACACACGTATAACGCAAGCGCACGTATCGTTCAAGTAGTATAAAAATATCGATCCCACGAGGACTTAATTCCTACTGTTGTTATTAATTGTTGAATCTTTTTATTTACAAATATCTAATTAAATGGAGAAGAGAATGATTGTTTGATTGGTTGAATGTGGTTTTGCACAATAAATAAATAAATAAAAAGACAAAAGAAAATACTAAGGAAAATAACAAAAGACACAAAGATCTAGGGTCGTGAATCATTCTAATATCATTTAAAAGATGAAGTGGTTATTTTAAGTTTGTGTAATAAATCAGTTTACTAACCTGGAACACTAAATTATGCAAAAGCCTCTGTCGATGGTCAGACGCAAATACCCAGTTTAACCCAATTGAACCATATGTCTATGTCAACCAAATTATCTGGATTCATTAAGTTTAAGTTCCAATTATGGCTACCCTCGCCCGACAGGTATATTCCTATCCTGTAAGGAAATCTATTGAAAGGGTTATCTATCCTCAAGGAAGATCGTGGGCTATTGAGTCTAAGGCTGAAACTAAAATCCCTATGTCTAGTTCATTTTAGATTTACCACATCAATCTTATTGGTGATCAGACAACAAGAAGCATAAGCTTAAGACTTAATAAGTAAACTTTTAAATTACCCAAACTATAAAATAACCCCTTATAAACCGGTGATATTAGAATTCATCACACCCCAGATAACTAACACATAACTAGGGCTAGTAACAACTTAAAAGTAAAAGACATAAAGTAAAAATACTGAAAAGTAAAAGACATAAAGTAAAACTGAAAAGTAAAATAAAATAAAATGTTAAGGTAAAAGGAATTACTTTTACTACTACTAATTTAGATATCTCCCATAAAATAATATATAAACTTGTGATAATATTACCAACCGACCAATCTGGCGGTATCCTGATTAAGTCAAATTAAGTCCAACCAGCCATTAAGGCGGTACCATAATTAAATTACCAACCGACCAATATAGCGGTATCCTTGATTAGTCAGGTTTAAACCAGATTAAAATAAATTGCCAACCGACCAATATAGCGGTATCCTTTTTAAGTCAGTATTTTAAATAGTAATATATTATTTTTAAGGGAGATTAATCTAAATAGTAACAGTAAAAGAATTACCTTTCACCCTAGCTGGGAAATTACTTCCTCATGAATAGTAAAAACTGTAAAAAGTAAAAATTAAATTACTATTATTACAAAACGTAATTAAAATTAATTACAAACTAAAAACTAAAAAAAAATAAAATAAACTTAGAGAGAGAAACTCTCTCTTCATCAAAGAGATGAGAGAGAGAAAGGCACACACAATTCTGAAATTCGCGCAGAATTTATAGAATTTTTTGGCGCCAGCGTCGCGCGACGCTGGAATAGTAAGACGTGGCACGCTGAGAAGGCGACACGTGGCATGGCGGCTGACTGTTCACGCGACACGTGGCAAGGCGGCTAAGACTCAATTATTGTGATGACGTCATTGATGACGTCATGCTGACGTGGCGCTGACGTGGCGAAGACGAGTGTTGCAATTGTCGGCACAATAGGATTGCGACACGTGGCGACACGTGTCACGCTGTGATTGGCTGATGCTGACGTGGCATGTTGACTTCGTTGACCTTGTGACGTGGCTGATGACGTGGTGTGACACTTGGCGAAGTTGACTCGTTGACCGCTGACATGGTTGATGACGAGGCGACACATGTCAAGTCTGAGTGTCGGCAGCATATGATGTTGACACGTGGCACGGCGCACGTTAGCAGATTGGATGTGATGGTGACACGTGGCACGACGCATTTTAGCAAAGTCAAACTTCTCAAATCCTGATCAGTTGACCAGGCGCACATTAGCAGATTCGGCGCATGCTGGGCGTCGCGACGCGGAAGGTCTGGGCGGCGCGACGCTGGAAATTACCAAAATGCCCTTTTTCGCCAATTTTCACTGTTTTGCTTCAAATCACCTCCAGAATGTCCTGAAACTTTATTTATCTACAAAATAACACAAAACACATCAAAATATTCACAAAACTCAAGAAACTATACAAAATATTAGATTAAATGAGTGGGAAATAGTGATATAAATACCACTCATCAGTACCCCGACCCCGAGCTGAAAAAGGCACTTGGACCTGAGGGAATGTTACGTCCCCAGTCCGAAGGGCTGACTCGGTGGGACGTACCCCGACCCCGAGCTGAAACAAACATCGATCTCGGCGGTACAAGAGCAGACCCGAGCCGGAAAGAGACATCGGATTTTGTAGGGCGTCATGGTCGGCATGTTAAACCTTTTCGGGAATTTTGCTGATTTTATTTCTTTTGTGAGGGGGGACTCATCTTTACTGTCTCGGGCATCTCCTATGTCTGTATTGGGGAATACTCCCCATATGGCTAGCTCCTCCCGTAACCAGATTTCATGCTGCTGTCTTTGGTTCCATGCCGCCTCTTGCGGTTTCCTCTCGTTCTGTTGTCTTGAGCGTGGTGCTTCTCAGGTCCGATATCTTCCCGCGCTATTTCGTCATATTCTTTCCCTCTTCTCCTGGTGTTGTGAGGGCTATCATAGGAGGAGTTTGGTGACGATTTGTCATCTTCTTCCTCCCACATGTCTTCAGTTTGGGAGTCTTCCTGAACCACTACAGATTTTACCCTGTAGGGGCCCCTCCTCCGGGGTCTGTCGTCCTCACTTGTATCAACAATTCTTTTTTCCTCCGCTATTTCATTCTTTCGTCGGCTAGTTCCGGCCTCGTCGTGTGCTCCCTCTATCTTTTCCAACCGGTCTACTATGGTTTTTAGCAAGGTTTGATTTTTCTTCCTTTCTTTCCTTAGGTTCTCCTCGATCTTCTCTATCCAATCTGCGGCTGAGTTTCCTGATGATTGGTGGTTTCCGCCTTCCGCCATTGTCTTACTACACGAGTTACTTTTTGTCCAGTTTCCCACAGACGGCGCCAACTGTGGACGGCTGATTTTGGTCTCAGGGTAATATTGGAATATCACCTCTGAGGTAATCCTCCTTCAATAGTGAATTTGTTTGGTTATGGGGGACCAAAAGTAAATTTAGCAAAAAACAGATAAACACATCAATCAACAAAGAGATTTAACGTGGTTCGGTGGATTTGGATCCGACCTACGTCCACGGACACAAACGGGATGATACTTTTATTACTTAAAAACTCTTTTTGGGTCTCTTTTTGTTTTCTACAAGTCAGAGCTTGAAGATTCAGATCCCTAATTTTTGATGCCTTTTACACATACTCTGCCATCCTATTTATAATGGTGAAGAAATCATATTCCTATTTGTACAAGAATTTCCTAGTTGAAACAATTTCCGTTTCCCCTAAGGATTCTAGTCAAAACTATTTCTTTTTCCCATAAGGATTCCTAATTAAAACTACCTTCACTTCTTTTATCCTATTTGGACACTGACTCATCAGTTTTCCCCATGAAAGTAGGATAACTTATCTTCTGGAGCATATCCCGCCGGTCTTCATGAGGTCGGTCATGATGGTCCTTTGTGCTGAGAATGCTCTCTCTACCGATCTGATAGTGCTCGGTCATCCGAACCAAAGTGGTCGGTTATCGGATCATAAGTTCTCGGCCACTCACTTATGTGGTCGGGTCGGTATTAATGATCTTTGACCAAGGAGAAAATTACCCTTTTGCCCTGTCGTGTTGTCTTAAATATCATAGTGCCTAAAAACACCATCAACAGAGATCAAGAAAGGCTTTGACAGTGGAGTAGGGCTGAGTTCGGGGGAAGACAAACCGAGTTGAAGCATCTTACCAAGAAGTTAGAGTGGTTGAAGAGGGAAGGGGATCAATACATTAAGAGGGAAGGAATTATGGGGGTTGAAAGAGATATTGCAGATTTTTGCAAGATGAAGAAGTGTACTGGAGGCAGAGGTCAAGGGTTTCTTGGCTCCGAGAATGAGATAGAAATACGAAGTTTTATCATGAGAGGAAGAGGAGAAATAAATTAAAGGGTATTGAGACCGATGAAGGAACTGTTGGGACCATTCTGTTTACTGTTCAGGTCTATTGATCTTCCATGTCCCTGCTATTGCAAGCTACTGTAAACAAAATTGAAGCATTCTCTCTGCCTTCCTTTGGAGGGGCCCCTCCTATCTCCTTATGGAACAAAAGTGGCATGGGCCAACATCTGCATCCCTAAGTGTGAAGGAGGCCTCGGTATCAAGCGTCTTAAAGAATGGAACAGGGCAGCCATCTTAAAACATATATGGAGGTTGTTGAATGACAGCAAGTATATTTTTACTTCGTGGGTTCACAGGGTGATCTTGCGAGGGAAGTCCCTATGGGCTGCTCAGCCGAGCGGGAACTCTTCCTGGTCTTGGAGGAAAATTCTTCAAAGTCGGCCTTGGTGCAGACACATCATCTCCCATAGAATCGGAAACGAGAAAGATATTGCCCTCTGGATGGACAGTTGGCTTCCTCAGGGACCAATCTCTGAACTGGTCTCTCCTCGTATCATTGCTTCCTCGGGTCTTCACTTGGATGCAAAGGTTTCTGAAATTATAGAGCAAGGCCAGTGGAAGTTCCCTGATAGTCACCCCGCACTTAACAATATATGGGCCTCGGCTGTTTGTCACTCCAGAGTGAATCACAGTGATACAATCCTTTGGAATGGGAAGCCTGATTTCACCATCCAAGCTGCTTGGGAAGCCTTCGAACTAGAAAGACCAGCACTGCCTTGCATCATACATTCTGGTTTAAGGATCACATCCCCCGTCATGCATTCATATCCTAGCTTGCCTCCCTCAACCGTTTAAACACTGCGGATAGACTTGTAAATTGGGGCGTCATAGCCTCTAATGTTTGCTGCCTTTGCAATAGTGCCCAAGAGACTCATGAACACTTATTCTTCTCTTGCCAATTCGCAGCTGACATCTGGGACTCTATCACCCCCAAAACCTTAATTTGTTTACCTTCCACCTCATTTAAGCACCTCTCTACTTGGGCAGCCACTCGGTTTAAAAGGAAAAGTAAATTCGAATGCAAAATTGGTTTACTAGCCCTAGCAGCCACTGTTTATACTATATGGTACGAAAGAAATAATCGCATCTTCAACAGAAAATCCAAACCAGCATGTGAGCTCGTGAAAGAGGTTATCAATGTGATTCGAGAAAGGCTTCTGTTCATCCAAACTCATTCCAAGCTCCAGCTGCCAAATTTTATCCTGAACGCTTGGAATCTAGACCCCATCCGATGGCATACAGGCTGATGTGCTGGAACGTCGTTGTGTTGGAACTTTGTTGAGCCTGAGCATGATGCATGAAGCTGCATGATTTGCATGGCTTGTTTGTCATTTGGTATGAGTGGGCCTTATTTTGGCTTGAGCCCGCTTCGGTTTACCAGGCATTGTGATCCATGTTTCTCTTGTGGGCTCTATCATTTGCTGGTTTCCTTATTTATAGAGCCAGAACCTGGTCTGGGCCAGTAGCCTGTGTCATTTCTCTCTCTAATGTTTTGAGCCCACCCTTTGTATTGCTCAAAATCTATTGGTTACGGCCGTGAGATCTTTGTAATCCCTCGCTCTCTGTCGTTTATTGGTTTTATGACCCTCGGCATCTAGCCTTTGTAAACCTTGGGGAGATGCCCCTCGTAATTGTTGTAATTATTTACTTTGAAATTTATTGAACACTTTAACTTTTCCGAAAAAAAAAAGAAGGAATTGTTCGGGCGATTGTGGAACTCTTAGGGTCGGATCGGTATTCCACGCAGCAGAAGTGAGTCTAACCCATGCATATCAAACATTGGCGTATTTTTAAATAATTCAATGAAATATTGTATTCCATTACGAGTGCATAGAGAAAGATCAGGGACGAATCGAAGTCTTAAAAACCCAAACGGGAGAAAAATTGAATTCTACGCACGTGGTGCATGGCTAGCGTGCGCTAGATGCCGCGCTGGCTGCATGTAGCGCTTGCTGCTGCAGCAAGCACACTGCATATAGCCCAATCATTATTTTTTATTTTTTATTTTTATAATTGAAAGCTAATTCATTTCAACAGCTCCCTGGAACAGAGAGCTGTAGAAAATATGATGTTTTACCTTAATTGCTTCCAACCTTCCCTAAATACTTCCAAAATATCCCAAATTTAATTTTAACATCAGAACCAACCAACACATCATATAACAAACATACATATATTCTAAATATATATATATATATATATATATATATATATATATATATATGTATTTTTTTGAATCAAAATTAGAATCTCTCAAAGAAGTCACTCAAATATAATTATAGGTCACTTAAAGGTGATCAAGTGATTTTGAATGGTAGCTATAACTCCAAACTTTTATTTAGAGTTCAAACTCTAATTTTATGTTTATGTCCAACATAAACATATTTTACCCAATTACAAGTATATCGTGTTTATGCTTCCAAAGTATCCATACACAATTTATTAACCTAATTTCAACTTAAAACTATATTATTATGTATTAAATATAAAAAAAAATATAGCTTGTTAGAAAATATCAGACTTACCTAGTAAGCTTGAACCAAAAGTCTAATCTTATTCTCCTTGTTGAAAAATATAGAGAACTTCCAAAACTTCTCTCACAAATATTTTCTCTAGGCTAATTTTTCTTATGTTTTGCCTTATGCTTGCTTAATCAAAACTTACGCAATTTGTTTTGCCTTAAATTTGCTTAATCACAAATATTTTATAGTCAAACTTATGTAATTTTTATTTAATAAAAGTTATAATCAACTTTTAGGTGATATTAATCAAATCTATCCAAATATGTATATTAGGTGTAACTAATCAATTTTGTCTGCCACTTTGATTTAATCCAATTAAATCAAGCCAAATACATCTATTATTACATATTTTTTAATTACCAAAATATCTTCCATTGGTAGAGATATTTATGAAATTACTATAAATCTCTTATGTGATTTTGGATTAATCCAATTAATCCAAATAGGTTATGTAAATAATTAATGTTGTCCAATAACATTTAATTACTTTGATTGATAATTACAATATCAAATATTATTTATTATCAAACATTATCGGCTACTCAAATGCTCAACGAGTACAGTTCATATTGAGCGAATCTCTAAATTCAGACACGTTCGTCATATAAGTCTATCTCATATGTATTAATTCGACCACCTCCGAATTTATGAAGAGCACGAATGACCTTTCTAAACTATGCAAGTCGAGGTCATCACATATGTTTAACAATCCCTCTATCGTAGGCTATTTGAGTTGTGCTTAGGAAACATAGATTACACTGTCAAGTTTCCAAGGCGCACATCTCATATTGTCGACATGTCCACGATTCCTTACAACTAATCAGAATACCATTTCTGATATATATGCGATCAACCTTAGGTGATCGGCTTTGGCCAAAATCTTAAGAATCATGACTCACTAACATGGATATCTTAACCCATTATGGTACATATACAGGTCGATGTACCATATCTTGGTACACATTTGATTAACGAGTGCATCGGTCTATACCCAACGAACATCTAGCGGTGAAACCATGAAAGGTCTCTGACATATATGACATCAAAGTGTGGATCACACACAAAATCAATGTTATCCTATAGTCAAAGGATTACATATGCTACTCGACTCCAGGAGATTCCTATTGACGGTGGTGTGTACTTCTAACTATTAGGAATCACATGTGAGTCATTCAGTATTCACTCAAACAAATACTCACATGTCTATAAGAGCTTCCACTGCTCATGGTAAATTGGATTAGACCATTGAAACTCTAATTCCAATATACAATATATACTAGTCTTTTAGGTTATAGGAAATCTATTGTATTCCAAAACCAACGACTATGAATATTTACTTTAAGAATATTTTATAATAATAATACTATCTCAATGTTAGACCACCCAGTGTCTAGTATTACTATATGACTATTCTAAGGTCGATGTCACTCTTAGCATATTTATATATCAAACTTATATGTATTATGGCATAATAATTAATATTAACAGGGTTGAAATAAAAATGTAGTTATGTTCTTAATAAATAATAAAATATCATATATAATATATCATTCGGATTGGCGCTCCGAGCACCAACTCCAACAAACTCCAACTATCTTAGTGTCAATCTGGATGGTACTGAAGTCTCATTTCCTCCACATATTTATCGAATAACTAAGGAGGTAAGGCCTTAGAAAGAGGGTATGTTATGTTGTATTGTCCTTGAACCTTCAAGACCATTATGTCTTTTCGTTCAATAATTCTCTAATCACGCGATATTTCCTTTCAACGTGTTTAGATTTGTAATGCGTTGTTGGCTCATTAGCTTATGCAATAGCTCCGCTATTATCACAGTAAGTGGGATCAGATCCGCAATACTAGGCACATTGATCGGTGAAATCACACACGTAACGCAAGCGCACGTATCGCTCAAGTAGTATAAAAATATCGATCACACGAGGACTTAATTTCTATTGTTGTTATTAATTATTGATACTATTTATTTACAGGTATCTAATTAAAGGGAGAATGAAATGATTGTTGGTTGGTTGGTTGGTTGAATATGGATTTGCTAAATAAATAAATAAATACTCAAAAGAAAATTTTAAGGAAAATAAACAAAAGACACAAATATCTAGGGTTGTGATTCCATACAATATTAATCTAATGATGAATTGATTCTCTTATACATGTGTAATAACTTAGTTTGTTAACCTGGAACATGAAGATATGCAAAAGCCTCTTCCGATGGTCAGATGCAAACACCTAGAATAACCCAATTAATCATATGTCTATGTTAACCAAGTTATCTGAATTTATTAAGTTCAAGTTCCAATTGTGGCTACCCCCGCCCGACAAGTATATGTCTATCCTGGAAGGAAATCTACCTAAGAGTCTCTTATCCCAAGGTGAGATCATGAGCTATTGAATCTAAGGCTGAAACCTAAAATCCATTTTCCAAAGTTCATATTAAGTTTACCACATCAATCTTATTAATGGCCAGTTAACAAGAAGCATTAAGCTTAAGATTCAATAAATAAGCCAAAGCATCACTCATAAAATAATTAAATCAATTATAAAACTCGTGAATATTGTGATTCATCACTTCCCTAGAATAAAAATAAAATATTGGGGTTAGGGGATCTACTTTTAATATTTCAAATGTAGAAATCTCACATTATTATAATATAGAAATAATCAGTGTTACCCATTTAAGTCAAACCAGCCATAAAGACGGTGTTATTATTTGTCCATAAACCAACCATATAGGCGATAATTATCTGTCACCTAAAGACCGACCATTTAGGCGGTGTCACATTATGTCAAATAAATAAAACCAGCCATTAAGGCTGTATCAACTTTAATCCATATTATTAAATTACAATTTCCATATTATAAATTAAATGAGATTAATCTACCTTATCATATTAAAGGATTCACCCTTCCCCCATCAGAAATTAACTACTAAACATAAAAGAAAGTAAAAACAAACAAACTATTATTACAAAAAATAAAAATAAAAATACATTACAAAATTAATAAATAAAACACACAAGATACAATCCTTAATTCCTTATTAAGAAAGCAAGGAAAGTATGAAATTTACAAATGAAATGACTTGGTATTTATAGGCAAAATTTTGCCTCTACTAATTTCTCCACAAATTTCTCCACCAAACATTGCACCAGACATGGCACCAAATCCTCCACCAAACATGCAAGTATGTTTGGTGGAATTTTGACAATTTTCATTTTTTCATTTTTTTAAATTTGTTTTGTTTTGAAAATGACTTTAATAATTACACATAACACACTGTGGATATTTTATCAATTTCGGTCATGCAAAATTCAAAATTCGATATTATTATGAACTTCAAAGTTGTAGATCTTTGGGTCTTCTTTAATCTGGAACTTGAATCACCTCAATCTGATATCGGAGTAGAAAGTTATGGCCAAAATACATAAATTACGCAAAATTGAAATTTCTGAAATTGTACTTCGTTAGAACGCCATTTCAAGTTTCCAACCTCTAAAATCCAAATGTCAAGTCCAGGTTTTACCCTTATTCGTTCCATATTTCGTCCTGATTTTATTTTATCTGCAAAATAAACTAAAATACATCAAAACATTCATAAAACCCGAGAAACTATACAAAATATTAAGTAAAAGGGGCGGTAAATAATGATATATTTTCCGCTCATCACACCCCCAACCTAACATTTTGCTAGTCCTCGAGCAAAACAGCCAAATATAATAAAATAAACAACTGAAACTAAATTAAACTAAGTCACTTTCGTAGGGATCACAGTTGCATTTAACGTATGCCACAAGCCTTTAAACTCCTAGGTGTCCCTAGTGGACGAGTTGTAGTCTCTTGAGGGCTTATAATAACAATATCCACAAACGTCAATCAAATAAACACAAAAGTAAAAAGACTAAAGAAACAAGTTAGTAACTAAACGAGTGAAATTCCTTATCCAAGTTAGTAGTTGTTTTCTTTCTTTCTAAATTACCAAATAAGTAAATTCTCCTGTGCTTTTTACCATTCTCCATATACACAACCAACAAGGTATTAATCAAATAATTGTACCCACAATATTCATAAGTGTAGTTGAAAAGAGAGTAATATTTTTGTCCTAAAGTTATATCAGAATTCACACATTTTTAGCAATGATTTTTTTATATAACATCTTTAATCCATGTAGCGAGTTTTGGGCCAGTGACTCCTAAACCAGTTGGCTTTAAGGCACTAGGTATTAAGACACCCCTACAGACTTAATTACTCGGATCTCAGATGTAAATTTTTTTCATAACATCTTCAATCCATGTAGCGAGCTTTGGGCCAGTAACTCCCAAGCCAGTTGGCTTTAGGGCACTAGGTGTTAAGACACCCATAAAGACTTAATTACTCGAATCTCATATGTTAAAAGTTCTACCGTTTGATGCGAACAATCTCTGCTTACTGAGGCAAGATGCCCGGTTACTAAGTAGAAACTTTTTATTAATATACACATTTTTTTTTTAATTCCATTGCTTTAATATGCTTCCTCCAATTAAACTAGAGCACTGAATATTATAAACTTTTCACTAACATCTTATGGCCGTATGTTACCATGCATGTTGATAATACATGTCAACTGAGCATATGAAGATCCAATTTAGTCAGTATTATGGAGAATTTACAAATTAAATAATTCAAAAGGAAATAAGCAAAAATTAACTTGTTACGAAACAGGTTGAGATACGTCTCAGGAGTGGAAATTCCTTACATAGCTATCTCAAACACAATTCCACCTGGTTAGTCAAGTTAAAAATACAAAAACAAAAGATTTTTTTTTAAAGTAAGTTTTTGAAAATTTTTGACTAAAAACTAAGCAAAAACAACATAACAAAAAAAAAATAAAAACAAGATATTAATCAACTATTCCAACATAACAAAAAAATAAAATAAAAACAAGATATTAATCACTTATTCCCCTCCATCAAACCTAATCGAGACATTGTCCCCAATGTCTAAAAAGAAGAAGAAGAGTTTAGAAGATTGTACCTGGTTAGCGTGAAATTCTACATCTAAAAAGAAAATTAAAGGTTAAGATCCAGATTTATCCTACGCTTCTTACCACGATCATTATCAGACCAATTTATCTTGGAAATGATAGGGTCAATTTGTGGTTCAAAGGCTAAAAGTTGGTCAATTAAATCATGGGTTGTTCTAGCAGTGAAGAGAATATATTTTACAGGTTTTGAAAGGAACCCATTTCTCCGGGCATCATCAAGAAACACACAAAGAAAATCATAAAATCCA